>MU870697.1:0-20358 GCA_036418205.1 Ostertagia ostertagi | reverse complement strand
GCCAAACTGAATTGAGGGGACCCACCCTCGGTGGGCGTTCTCTAAAAAAGCGGTGCTCAATGAAAATATTCATAACTCGGTTAGGAGAAAGCCTACAGAGCAGAAAGAAATTAGTGCAGGGAAGCAATGTATTTCCAGCACACATGATGTGAACGGAGGCCCGCCCACAATGGGCGGAGCGTGTCCTGAAGTAGACGACGTTTCCTACAAGAGCTCATAAATCGGCTCCGAGATGACGTAGAAAATTCATGACTCATTGCGTCTCCTACAAGGCCATAATTCGGCTTCGAGATGAATTAGGGACCAGAAAAAACGTGTGTAGGGGTGACAGGAGGAGGCGAGCGTAAACGTACACATGAAGTGGGCGGAGTTATGCTACCACTCTTACACTCGGTTCCTAGAAGTCCCGGCGACCGGGAAAAAAGTGGATAAGGGTTAGCGGAGGGAATGGGGTCAATCGCTTTTGGTCGGGCGGAACATGCCAAAGTAGGCGGAGTTTGCTACGAAATTCATAACTAGGTTGAAAGAAGTTCCTCGACCGGGAAAAAGTGGACTGAAGTTAGCGAAGAAAGGAGGGTTAAAAGCTGTTGGGGAGGGGTGCACCGGAGTGGCGGAGATTCCTCGCCGTCATAACTCAACACCCTGACGACCCTTAGTAGAGGAAATCATTGCACAGAAGCTAGCAGTGGAGGGAGGTGAAATGCGATTAGTGCATCGAAGTGGTTAGCGCGAAGATCCGCTATTGCATATCAAACCGCTATTGTACTTGGGATGGTAAGAAAGTCCTGAGCCGATTTTTCGAAAGCTCCAGAACTTTCGCTTATTGATCGATACCTAGAATCTGCTACGTGATAGACTATCGCTGTCGATCATACTTCTCCGCAGTAGGTATATATAGCCGGGTTGCCTTCTTTAACTTTAATCATGATGTCGATTCACACACTTTCGAGCGATCATCTTCAATGAATGGCGCTGCGGCACAGGAGCAGTGGAAACCGTCAACATTATCAGCATCGCATTGGGAAGGGACACCACTTCCATCATCAGTGCCAAGCTCTGGTTCGCAGGCTTCGAAGGAGGAGACACGGCTTTCGAAGACAAGACAAGGTTGGGAAGCCCCAAACAGTGGAAGACTCCACCGTTCTCGGCGCTGTCGAAGAGGATCCGGAGGTTAGCACCCGCAGCCTTGTGATAAGACTCGGGTGCACCCATCCCACAGTCCTCGGTCCCCTCCACGCCCTCGCCACAGGAAAGTGCCGACTCGATGGATCCCTCATGTCTTGACCGATAGCACGCGGTTCAGGCGGGTACCCATTTGTCAGTTTCTCCTTCTTTGTCCGCACCGAAAGGAGTTTTTGGAAGGCATGATTACGAGAGATGAGAGTTGGGTCCTCTACGATTCTAACAAGCACAGTGCCGTGTGGCTCCCTCGAGAGAAGCCGCCGACACAAGCAAAATCGGACCTTCACCCCAAAAGCTGTCTTCTTTGCTACCTCTGGGATTCGTGAGGAATGCTGTATTATGAGATGCTCCCGTAAAGACATACCGCTACCGGCAGCATTTACGCCAGTCAGCTCAGAAACTAGCGGACGCTGTTCAAGAAAAACGACCGAGACGAACTTCTGTCCACCTACTCCATGATGACGCCAGGCCCACATAAAGAGACCCGTGCAAAATTGGAAGAGCTGATCTGAGACGCGATTGCCCACCCTCCCTATTTCCCCTGACATTGCCCCCCACTGCTTGTCACTTGCATCGCTCCCCTTAAGGCATTCCTAGCGAAGAAAAAATTCACCAAAGTTGAAGACGTTGAAAGAGCGGTCAGCGATTTCTTTGACTCTCAGTCTGCTCAGTTCTGGGAGAAGGGGTCGCTGACCTGCCATTAGGTGGGACTCTGTAGTGAGTAACAATGGTGATTATATTGTTTAGTAGATTCCATTGTACGCGGAATAAAAAAGTAAAGAACAAAAAAGTGTCAAACGGCTCAGGACTTTTTTACCATCCTAATATTATCAAATGTTGCTGGGGCCAAGTTTAAGAATTTACGCCGCACCACACAGTGCCGCAGAATTGTGTGATGCACGCGAATGCGTGCGCAGCTAAACTGGTTTAAAATGAAGAGATTTCCTACTGCGTACGCCACTTAATCGACGAGCAGATGAACATTGGGACGTGCCTGTGTCGGTTGTAGGTGAAGTGGGGTGAGGCAGTGTTGCATTAGTGTGCACGCAGGATTATGATGGGATTAAGCTGTTGTCCGGCTGAAAATGCAGCACAACCAACCAATATATCTGCACCAATTCAAACCCTTTGGCCCCTTGGCAACATGCCTTTCTGAGAGATTCGTTATAATTATCGAGATGTGCGACATGTTCTTCTAGACTGAATTCATCAGTCAGTTCAATAAAACTGACCTTCTTGTGAATTTTTTGATGAACTGACAGTAACACAGCACATCAGCTTTAGCGAAAGGCCAGTGAGAAAAAAAGGCTAGAGAAATAGATTTCCACGACAGTACTTGAGCTACTCCGACGTTTTTCAAGAAAACCCAAGCTTATCCTGTTTGGAAGGATGAAGAAGAAGAAGCTAAGAAGAAAGGAAGCAAAGAAGAGGTCAGTGAAAAGTGCACGGTATTTTGGAAACCATTTTACCCAAACTAAGATTCTTTGAAGGGGCAACACGAAAGAGGTTACGTATGGGTAACAGATAGGTAATTATGCGCAGATACAGATAACGACACTCCTCTTCCAGACATCCTCTACCAGGTTTTCCGGGCCGTCTGGCCTCAAGGGCACCCGCATTCTGACGCGCAGACTAACCGTCCATTGTTCCAGTTGCCAAAAATTTTACGACCACCTTTCTCTAGAGGGTATCAATGCGATCTCTCGCCACCACCACAGCCTCAGAAGAGTCCCATAATGTGCTCTGCGTTCCCCATCCCCGCACATGACCGATTCCATAGCGTTTGATTCTTAAGACAACATAACACAGCCCAACTCCTATTGAAATCCTCAACCACAACTACCCCCCAGAAAATTTCGGATATGAACGCCCCCGTCACCATCGCCATCAAACAAAATCGGAAGTACAAACCCTCCCCCATCGTAGGGATAGAGTAAACACGACTGACCCTGCGCTGCATCACATCGTAATTACATTCATAAGCCAGTCGACAAGCTCCTTCAAATAATGAAAACAGAAAGAAAAAGGAAACGAATCACTATAATAGCAGTTCTGTCGCAAACGGGGTGTGGACCTATTGTGGTAGACATCCGTCGGATCTGCCTAACAACTTTTGACGCCTGGAACCCCTCGGTCCAAGGTCTTTCCATCGGGCCCACAACACCTCTCCTGCGCACCCCGCAGGAGAAGGCGGACCAACCCCTCGGGGACCATGGGGTTCCTAACGGGTCCCTACTGCCTCCGCAGCTCCCGTGTCAGAACCAAGCGCGCCAAACCCTTGCCAACCATGGCGCAAACAACATACACAAACACATAGGGCAAAACCCACATGAGCATAAACACAACATATAAACAATATATTTATTATACGCAATAACTTACCATCACCTCTGATCTCCCTCGGCCACCTCGCTCAAGGGTAGACCACGCCAGCTCACTGCCGCATCAGACCAGGGTCAACCGTTACGTTGGACCGATATTGGAGCGACGTTGGACCGATGTTCACCGCTCTCCGCGCCGGCATTCACTCTCGCCACCCGCGAGCCGTCTGTGTCTCCGTGCGTACGTTCACTCTCGGCATTACTCTCGTCGTCGCGTTGGACTTTGTCCAACGGACGGTTGACCCTGCTCAGACCTCATAAACGCTCAAGACCGTTCATTCGAGTCCTTCACGGTCGGGAGCCTTGCGGGGCAGGATGACAAGGCTTCTCACCAGACAGGGGAGCAAGGGTCGTAACACCGACACGATCCGGCGCTCCGCCAACTTTGGCTCGAAGAAAAGGACTGTTCCCGGCTCGCTTTGAGTTTTGCTTCCTTGCGTTGCCCAAAGACCGATGGGCCAGCGGCTACCAGCCTTGAGGACAACGCAATACCCCTTCAAGCAGGGGATCTTAACTGCAAGGGGCTCGCACACCTATCCATGACTCACCCGGCAGCTAGGTAGATAGCGTGGACGCGACCGCTCACCGCGGGGCTGATGGTCTGGCGAACAACGGTTTGCACGGGCGGCTTGTGACGAGCGATATGACGACAAAGTAGGAGCATTGCGCAGAGGTACAGCAAGAGACCGGCCCTTTTGTGCGCGCTTTTGCGGCGTGGGACCGTACTGCTGTCGGATGTTTGGGAGGCGGATGGGTCCCCACACGCGTCAATCGTTTCCTTTCAGCTCGGTTTGGGTACGGAATTAAGAAGGAGAGTGTTGACCACGAATTGTGGTGCAGCTGGTCCAGCAGCTCCGCCAGAAGGGCTGGTTTGCTCACCCCAGGACTAAGCCTTGGGAGAGGGGACGGACCGTCCTCTCTTTAAAGGCTTAGTTCTGAGGTAAGCACCAAATTGTGGCGGTTCTAAGGACCGAGTTGAAGTGGTCCGTCCACCGTCGGGGACTCCATCCCCCTCCCAACATTCAGCATACGGTCCCAGCCGAAGCGCCAAAAGGGCTGGTTTGCTTACGTCCATTGTGCATTGGCATCCGAGCGCGAGTGAGCGGGGCACACGGTGCGCCAAGCGGCACCCGTCGCATCCGTGGCAAGTCCACAGGTCTTTGGCTACCAGGCATGGTCCTGATACCACATGGGTTCGTTTGTTCAGGCATGCAACGGGTCTTTTTGCTAAATTTATTTCCCGCACTAGCAGAGTTAAAAAGAGTCAGTCATAGGTGTTGAAACGGTGCAAGACAAATAGAGATCTTACAAAAGGCCATGAAGACAAACGACCAACAAATCAGCACACCGACGTTAGCTGGTTCTGCGCGGGTTAGTAGGACCAACTTAGAAGTTGTTGGATTCTGAGAATTTGCATTGTATATCGTAGGGTCGACTTTTTATTCAGAGGGGCGTAATGGAAAACGATAGACGAAGGGCAAGGAGGAGGCAAAAGCAGCAGAGGAGAAAAAAAGTGACGACAGACGAAGTAGTGACGAAAGGATCAGCAAAGATGAGAAAAAAGGGAAAAAAGGTAGTGAGGACGGTAAGAGAAGCAGTGATGACAAGCCAAGCAAAGAAGAAAAAAGAACAGCGAAGAGAATAAAGAGAGAAGGACAAGCCGCACAAGCCGAAAACGAGGAAGACTGAGGACGACAGTTGGAGGTGCGGAGTCTTACATTGAAAATATAATATTAATCCGCTCTCATCCAAACCACACTTTTTTTCAGGAAATATCGCAAATCCAGAGAGGCGAAGACGCAATGGTAATCAATAATCAAATCACTTCTTTCGATTGGATAGGTTTACGTAATTGTGACTGAAAAAGGAAACCCTAGTGTGATTGATCCATTACTGATGAAAAACGTAATGTGAAAAAAAAAATCGCCCAAAACCCTCTTAATCAAGCAGCAGGCCAACAGTATGGGAGATGTTAACGCTTTCCTTACACAGAGGTCTTAACGGCTTCTGTCTTTACCGTATCTTGCCATATCTGAGGAGAATTACCGTACCCGTAGGTAGACGTGACCGCGAACTCTGTCCCATGCTGTCAGCGTGCTGTGCAGGGTCAACCATACCGTTGGTGCATTGAAATTCTTACGTTCCCTTCCCCCCCCCTCCACTGCATGGAAACACTGAGCTGAAGTTGTTCTTAGACAAATTTTCTTCTTTTCAGTCCCGAGAAATCGTTATCAGAAGAAATGGAGTCTGCACTGAGATCAGCGTAGTTTAGTTTAACATTCTCGGATATTTCTTTTTCATATTTGTATTTAGGAATCAAGTTTGAGAGGTTTCCTTTCTTTGCAATCGTTTCTTGTGCGGCATCTAGGAGCTCCAAGGATTGCGATCGCCTATAAAGGTAGTGACATTGGAACGTTTAAACTCCAGAGGGAGGAATTCGACGCAAGACCTCTTCGCAAGCGCTCAAAGAGTGAGATAGCATAGTTGGGAGAGCAGGTGGACCTCGCGTGGGGTGCTGACCACACCCAATTCGCAGGTCGAAGAATTTTAATCTTAAGTCGGGCGATCTAGCATTGGGCTCACTGTCTTTGACGCGGTTGTGCGTAGTAGCCCATCGAAAATCTAATCATCGACGCTGCAGCGTCCATACGTGCTTGCGATTAAAGTGATTTTTCGGGATATGCTTATTCGTAGATTTTATGTTTTAACTGGGTGAGTATTATTTGGGTTTCTGTATGTTGTAGGGGTTTGTAGGTTATTGGGATTTTTTGAAGGGGGGGAATCGGGACGGGGCTACAGCGCATGTGCATCAATGCGCAAATCCACGGGCAAAGAAAGGGTTCCATTTCTTGGGTTTCAGGCCGTTCCCAATGGTTTCTTGTTCATCCCTGCTCCACTGACCACCTACCCTTATTTCCAATGAGCCAACTTTTCATCGCAAATTCTTTCTCTAAAGATTTCCCTCCAATGTAAAGCCTTCACCCTGGTAGTTCGAATATGCAGTTTATAAACTTTGATACTAGCTGTGATGAAAAAATAGCGATAAAGTACTGACTGACCCTCCATCTGCCATCGTTATCTCGTATTCTCCCTCTGAATCTCGTGAAAAATATGCCTCATTTCAATGACTCAAATATTTTTCGCGCACACGAATAACAGTTTCATTTATTCAGGCAGAAAAGGAGAGAAGGAAAAAAGCTGAAGAGAGGTGCGTTTGTTCAGAGATGTTCCACTTTTATTGAGTCAGCCTCCTTGAAATGCGTTTTTTAAGGAAAAGAAGCAGGAGCATGGAAGCGAAAACCCAATAGTAAGTGATAATGGTGGTGATCGAAAGACGCTCATTTCACCCTTATCTGTAACTGCCCATCTGTTTGTACAATACTTTTTTTAGTCCCGAGAAATCTCTGATGGATGAAATGAATGCGGCTATAGCGTCTGTGAGTGCTTCTTGTTACTTGTGATAAGTCATCTCTTTCTTTGTGCAGTCTAATCGCATTTCTACTCACAGTGGCTTTGAGCCGTAGGTTACCATAGTCAAAAATCGCTTCCTTGATGTGTACTGAGGGATGTCATTTGTGGTTGCCATGCGGTTCTGAATTCTTTCAAGAGGGCGCTGACGCCGAAAAGAATAACAACGGCTGGAGGTGGATGAGGGGACGATCCGCGATCTGTTTTTAGTGAGATTGATTGAGTAGCTCAATCGTTGACACGTACGTAATCCTACAAAAAGCTGGAAAAATCATGGTTTCGTCAGAGAAGCACACATATACTCGATATCGGAGGGGTGGGGCGGGCGGGTCACCGAAAGTGACTGTCGTCGAATGTGACGTTGGGGTAGGCGTGTCACCGGAAGTGACGTGCACTTGATAGAAGCTATGTGGATAAGCTGCTTCCAACATACATCGCTGGCTATCAGCAAAGCATGCTGGCAACAGCTTATCCACGCACTTCTATCAAGTGCACGTCACTTCCGGTGACACACCCACCCCAACTTTCGGATATCGACTGTACAGTACATATCTCGAAGTCTGAAGAGGCGTGTCTATGGCTTTGTCGCAGCTAGCGGATAGCTGCCGCACTTGATAGAAGTTGCGCGGATAAGCTGCTTCCAGCATGCTTCGCTGATATCCAGCGGAGTATGTTAGAAACAGCTTATCCACACGACTTCTATCAAGTGCGGCGACGGCCACGTCAAATCCATAGACACGCCTAATCAGACGGCGAGGTATGGACTGTAGCACTGAAAAATGGGTGCCAGACTACGGAGCAGACATCAAAGAGACGATAGAACAAGGGGGTGCGAGAAACGAAACACCGGTCAATCTTCTGCGAGAGTGAATCTGTTGACTTTTCCTCAGGTCTACACTGCAACACCCTACTTCTACTGCCCAAAAATTAGAGCAGTGAAATGGGAACAATATCTCCGCTTGGAGGAGGATTCATTTTAAGAGGTGGAAGAAGTGAAAACTTAGAATGTTGAAATCAAAGGGTAAAGAAGCGGCATCATTTTTCTGATTCCATGCCGTTTTTCATAGTTCTTTCTCCGTATCGGCACCGATGATCACCTCCATCTGAATTCTAATGGGCTGCCTTCTAGTTGTAAACTCTGCCTCAAGAAGGCCGCCCTGGATTGCAGCTAAACTCCGCCATGTTTTGCGGTTTGAGTTATTTATCTGCGCGCGAGAGTTTGACTCCTCCTGCTAGCGCTTTACGACTACTGTGCGAGGAGGCCAAGGCTAAGGATGGAACGATTCAGAAGTTGAGATTAGCTGAAATTAGCTGCTACTCGGCGAGTAAAACCACTAAACATAAATCCACATTGGTGTGATGTAGAGTAGTACGGATAACAAGTTCTTGTAGATTACGTAGTCTGTGGAGAAGTCCCATCCATCTTACCCACGGATGCTGTATTACAGCTAGCACCGTCTCTGTGACGGAATTATTTTGAGGGTGATCAACTATTGCTTTATCAATGGTGCATATAAAGACATGCCGCTCCACACCATACAAAATGGTGGCGTCTATGACTCACAAACAAAACTCCTCCTTTCATTTCAGTCTGATGTCAATTACGACTACAACAGTAGCGCTAAGAGCTCCGCTAGTATGATGGTTCTTCAATATAGTTTCAAACTTATTGGGTCCTATGATGGAGTCATGGCATAGTTTACAAGCGAAAATGACCAATCTTTTATGTTGAGTTTACACCGCCTGAAAAATAGCTGGTACTTACAGTCCTGCATCTACAGGGGTGGCCAAAAAAAAGACACTTAGCCCATGGCGCACATCATCGAACTTTTCGTCGCACAGGGAGCCGATGTTAATGAAAGTTTTACGGCGAATATTCCTTAGGTGTTCCCCGTAAACAGAAGCAGGCCCTCCTTCACTGCCCCGCCGTCTTCAGAATATGACGTCATCTGCCGTCACCGTCGAGCTCAACGAGGCTTACCGTAATCGCTCCGGCCTGAAGCTGCTACATAATTTCTTCAATGGATTAACTGTGAATAGCTTCCCAGAGACACTAGCTGTGACTATGCAAACCGCTTTTGACCAGCGTTTCAGGACGTCGTAATCGTCTATGGTACCTCGACGACCTCGTTGAGCTCGTACCGTGCACATGTTTCCGTGGGAAAATCTTCTGATGTCGTCGGTGTAGAAGGCTGTTGTGTAGCTTGTTGATAGATTATAACGTGCTCTTTAATATTCAGTTGGGTCATTTGGTTTGGTTTCGCAACGCGTAAATAATTCCGTTTTGAATGTGGAGTGAAGTGTCTTTTTTTGGCCACCCCTGTACATATAGCGCTGCAACACTAGCTCATTCGCTGCATTTAAAGGACGAATTCACGCTGGAAAGGCAACCCACCCATGCAATCTCCTCGGCCGATTCCGACCACGCCCACTTCAGCGGCTTTCCAAGGTGAGTTTTTGTTCAGTCACACTTCCTACGTTCTTGACTAGGGGCTGAACAGCTCCGAAGTGGGAATCGGCCGAGGGGATTGCAGCCGTTTCCGACCACGCCCACCCTGCTGGGACTGTTGCTTTAAACAACCGCACGCGAGAAAACAATTCAAGACGTAGAACTTCGCGGAGTCTAGCCGTGATTGCCGTCCTGCTATCTAATGCTGTCACCTCCTTCGAACGAAATAGGAATAGGAACACTTGTAAAAAGTTATTGTTAAGGAGCTCGCTGCCAGTCAAGCACAAGGGGCAAAACAGAATGGCAAAGACAATGGCAAAGAACTGAAGGTGGATCGAACAATGCACTCGGAGACGCAGGACAAGGAGAAGTGATCCGCCTGTGAACGCGCCACTGCACATTTGCTAACGTCTACATCCGAAATATCTGCTATCTCACGTATTTTCTTCTATTCTTAAAGTCAATATTCATGCACACAGTGACTGACATTGCTATTCCAAGTGTTTATTAGTCTTTATCTGCTACATTCATTTGGTTAATCGTCTAACATTTTAAGTGTTGTCAACAGATTTCCTTCTCTTTTCGCTCTAATTGTCTCCAGGGCATGAACTTGAACTTCTCCAGTACTCAGACCCAAGACCTGAAACACTATAAACATTTAAAATACGAAGGTAATATGTGTTTTGCATGTGCTTGGAGTGCTAAAGGAGTAGACTGACCAAATAAGCAATCCCTTTTGAAGATTTGTTCTCATTTTTCTCAAGCCATATTCGAGTGTTCGTCACTTTGGAGGGGATCTGTAATGGTCAGTAGTACATACCGAGAGGGTCACATTCTAGAACAAACTGGCTTCTGTAGAGGATAAAACAATCTGTGAGACGTAAACCCGATAGCTCGATGAGTGGTGTGGAACAAGAAGCGATGCCATTGCAGAAATTTGTTGATTCTAACGACTATTTGGAGCGCGTTCATAGTTCACGATTTGGGAGATTATGATAGTAGGCGATAGAATATCAGGATAGTAGTAGATAGTCGCTGGAGAGTAGCAGATTAGGCGCAGGGTCAACCCTGCGTTGCGCAAATTCCAAAATTTTTACGACCCCTTCCTTTTCGGAGGGTATCGGTACGACCCCCCCCCCCCGTATTAACTATTATGTCTTTCACATATTTAATGCTCACCAGTTGGCGCCGCACGCATTGCGCGCACAACACAGATCTGCGGCGAATTTTGATGGTGCGACGAAAATTTTCAAATTTGGCTTGATACACCACGAATATCTGAATTCTCAGCTAAATTCTATCCGCTCCATCATCGACGGCTTTCAACCTCTTTTTCTTCGTCAACCATTATCCTCTTTTTCCCGGTCTCCGGACTGCTTCCGGACAATAAATCTCGTGGCAAACTCCGCCTACTTCGGTGCGTGCCCCGCCCACCAATAGCATTTGGCCCCCTTCCTTTCGCCGACCTCTAACCCCTTTTTCCCCTATCTCTGGGACTTCTTGGAACCGAATTGCGACACTTTTGGCAAACTCCGCCCACTTTGGTCAAGCCCCGCCCACCGATGACAGCTGGCCTCCACTCCTCCACCCACCTCTATCCACCTTTTTCCCGGCTCTTTAAGACTTCCCCGGCCCGAATTATGAGGACTTGTAGAAAATGCTGTACACTTCAGAGCGCGCTCCGCCCATTGGGCGGGCCTCCGCCCACGTCATGTATGCTGGGAACACCTTAGACATTGCTCCCCTACACCAATTTGTTTTCTGCTCTGTAGGCTTTCTCCCAACCGAGTTATGAAATTTTTCATAAAGCACTGCTTTTTTGGAGAACGCCCCGCCCACCGGGGGTGGGTCTCCCTAATTCGATGTGACTTACCAATGCACACCTTTACCCACTTTTTGGCCCAGTTTCGAGGTCGTTTTGTCACTGAATTGAAATCTTGGTCGTCAGTACACTTCATTTCGACGCACGCCACGCCCACTGTGGGCGGGGCTCCGCTTAGCTGATGTGTGTTTTGTACTTCGTGAGACCTTGCCCACCCATCCCACACTTGACCCGGTCCCTCCAGGCGGATCCCGAGGAGCTAGGGAATTTCGTGACAGACATACAGAACGACAGACGAAGCGCTTTATAGTAAGTAGGATCATTGTGTGGGCAGTCACCAACATGGAGAATTGGTGGACCGTGGTCAATCCGCGCGCTCTGTCTTGCTCATAGGACTGGAATCGACCGGCCAACATGGATTTTCGAGTGTAAACCATACATGATTAGTAATCACAGAGATTCTTTGACTTTCTTAGAACTGGTACAAGTTCTTTTTATTCGAATCTCTCGGGACTCTCTCCTTCTTTTATAAGTGTGAATAACTAAACCTTGCAGCAATTACGTTACAATACAAAGCCTTCCATTCAGAAGGTTATGCTTTTCTTTAGAAGCGGTGTCACGGATTCGGACACTAAAATTTTAAATTCAAATAGTTTCTCTTTCTAAAAAGTATTTGAAATGTTGCGGATGTTCAATATTTCAAAAAATCGTCCCGTTGTTCCGTTTTTTGTGCACACGCGAGTTTTCGACATTCAAACATTCATAACTTTCTTCATAATCAACTTTTTACAGATGCCTAACCATAAGGCTAATTATTTAGAAACTAGAAGATTAACGCTTTCAAACGAGCACCTGAGGTTTTCCAACGATCCACTCTCAAAAATAGTCCCGTTGTTCCGTTTTTGGGGGGTTTGTGGTCCGATTTTTGAGAAGGCGCGAGAGTTTTCGACATTCAAACGTTCATAACTTTCTTCATAATCAACTTTTTGCAGATGTCTAAGGCTAATTAGGAACTAGAAGATTAGAGCTTTCGAATAAATGCCAACACTTTTTTACAGGAAACTCATTCAGAGAAAAAAAAATAAAAAAATAAAATTTAGTTCCGTGTTCCGTTTTTTTCTCGTTAACTTTTCTTAAAGCCTATTTTCTAGAGACGCAACTTTGCAGTATTTAAAGGTCCATAACTTCCTTGGAAATTCATATGATGAGAAGCGGTAAAGACTGTTGAAATCTACGCGGAAAGATCTTCAGAACATTCGTAAATTTCCTCGAATATCTTTTTTACCTTAATTTCTTAAGGGGTTTCTAGAATTCAGTTTAGCATGTTCGCTACACTTTGTTCCCGTAATAACTTCGTATAGAAATGCATCAAAATCTTCGTTGAAAGTTTGTCTGCTCACGGCCACTGACACAGAAGGCGTTTTTGTGGGAAAACGTCTGCTCGGTGTATACGCCGTGCACCTGTCTGTGGTTAGAAGTCGCACTCGCATTTGAAAGTCCCCCATTTTCCTGAAGAAGGTGTTATATCGTGATTGAGTTGCATTGTACTGTTATATGGTACTCTTGTTTCACTTCCCCATATAGTGCTCTATAATTTGTTCTCCTTGGGATGTTCGATCATCAAAGACAGACCATGTTTTGGCGCTACGCTGTAACAAAGTTTTAGGCTATTGTACTCTTGATCTATGCAGTCGAGCGAAAGCGGCGTCCGTGTGTCAATCAAGGAGCTGATAGTAAGACTTATAATGCTCTGCATGCTCTAATGCTCCATGGAGCTCGTGTCTGTGTGACTCTCCGACAGCTTGCTCGGTGCAGAGCTCCTGGAGGACATTAGAGTGTGAAAGTGCACTGCCAGACACTGTATTTTTCAGACCCCTCGCAGCTCGTATAACTGGATACGCCTTCTCCCTTTCGTTGTTCGGCGAATACGGACCCCCTCGTTCTGGGCAAGGAGCGTTGACCTTAGATTAGGTCGTCTCAGCACGTGAGTCGATCAATACGTATCTAACTGGCAGGGCCACCATCCTAATTCTGCTCTACTGTTACAGTCTCCAGAGTCGGAAACTATAAACGCCGTTCAGGTAGTCCTTCGTTTATAGGGCATTACATTTATAATCGAAGGGATTTCAATGGTTATGCAGCCATGTGTTAAGAAGTAAGCTCGTTGATCGAGAAATACGAAAACTAATACAACGGAAGGATCCTCTGGGAGATTACCATACAGTTATGCATAACGGCGCCAAATGGAACCGCGATGAAAAAACAGCTAGCAGAAAGCTGAAAAGAGCGTTATGAGAAGCGGTGAGAACAACCGAAGTCCCGTGTTATATTCTTGTTGAAACGGGGAATTGATTCTCGATTTTGATTAAATGAACAGTGCACAGCAGGGAATGTTTTGCTGTTTTGGCACGAGATGTAGGCGTTCATAAACAGATATTGCAATCGAAAATTGTGATTCCTAAGCGATTTGGGAGGGTCCTATTTGAGTGCGATTTTATCAATATGGCACATCACTCTGTGTCTCGAATGTAGGAGGTCCCCATCCGCCGGCACTTGCGGAGTGCATGATAAGTTCTGAATTTCTGGGTAGTCTGCCTCGTGATCACCTCAACAATTCCGCGAAAGCACAAAAATTGCAGCCAATCTTTTATTGATATTCAACTGATTTTATCACAAAAAATCCAGCTAGAACAAAGTGTTGGTGTAAGTTATAAAAAGTGGTAGTGCCAATCATGAATGGGCAATATAACGACCCCAGGCTTCCATACTTTGCTCTTCTTGATTTTGTTGCGAAAACCTAGCCCTTTACGAGCGAGCCGCAAACCGTCACAATAACAAATGCAAGTGGATTTTTGCTTTGCAAAGGCAACTACAACAAGCATACATCGTTGATGAGTGGACTTCCAAGCAGGGTCAACCGTCACGTTCGAACATTTTCGGGATTTTTGCGACCCCCTAGCTCTCGAGGGGGTCCAGTTGCGACCCCCTGTTTTTGTTAATAAGAGTGCTAGACATGAATCCGTTGCGCCAGAAAGCGTCTGCGCGTCGTCGCGTCGGCCTTGGAGCGCGGCAGGTATCACCCGGGCGCTGGAAGAACGGGACGCGGCGAAGAAAAAATTTTAGAGGAATAAACTTTCTTGGGACGTATTTTTTTGACTTGTTGAGGTAGATTTTGATTGTGCCTGAGGTGCGCTTCCAGAAAACTACAAGGATTGCCTAACTCTCCGGAAAGTACTTCTGTTAGAAGTGGAAAACCCAAAATTCTAAGAAGGCGCACCTTCAACTTTGAAGGCCCATAAAATCTTTCGTATGCGACATTTTGGAAATCTGTAAAAAGTTTCAGAAACTTCAATATTTCTCTAACAAAATAGTATAAAAAGTTTAGTGATTGTCCCCTTTTTTCAAAAAATTGTCCCGTTCGAACATTTTTCGTGCAAAAGCGAGTTTTTGGGCTTTCAGCGACCATAACTCACTTCATTTTCATTTCTGTGATGCACTTTTTTCATGGGGTGAAAGTGCAGGATTTGCTCTTTCTAACAAGCCCAAACCGTTTTTCAAATTCATTTTTCGAGAAAATCACACGTTCGAACATTTTGTTCCCGAAGGTTTTTGAGCAATCGCGAGTTTTTGGGCTTTAAGCGGGCATAACTCACTTCATTTTCATTTCTGTGATGCACTTTTTTCATGGGGTGAAAGTACAGGATTTGCTCTTTCTGACAAGCACCAAACCGTTTTTCAAAATCCATTTTCCGAGAAAATCACACGTTCGAACATTTTGTTCCCATAGGTTTTTGAGCAGCACATGCGAGTTTTTGAGCTTTCAGCAATAATAACTTCCTTCAAAGAAGCTTGTTGGGGAGGGCGAAGACATTTTTGAAGACTACGAGATTTCTGCTTCTTATGTGTTTTACGTTGTCTGGAAGAATCGTCCTCAGAAAATTAGGTCCCGAAGAACTTTAATTTCAGCCCCGAGAAGTCAAACCTTTCATAGGGATGCATTCAACTGTTCTTTATTCCTCAAGGAAAACACCGTAATTTGCCTAAAACTGTCTCTCTGTGCATAATTAATCGAATCTAATGCGGTCTGCACAAACAATTCTTGCCCTCGGATACGCCACGCACGCGCCTGTGGCTGGCAGTCCTCGAAATTGCGACCCCCTTCCGACCAAAATGCGACCCCTTCGTTCGAACAGTTCGAACGGACGGTTGACCCTGGTTCCACAGTTCTCAGTATCAAATGGACGTGTCAGAATAAAACTGATGTGGTTCTTGCGAACGTATCGATGCCAAGTGGGCCACCACTGAAGAAAGAAAGAAGAATCTGTCGAAAACTGTAAAGTTAAAGATTTACTACTTTTGGGCTGAGACAATTAGAGATAGAGGAGAGAGCATAGGCGAGATAGCACAACGGACGAGAAGGTGCAGAGATCAGCAAAAATGGATTTGGTCACAGCGGTAGTTGCTAGGCCATAGCGCTCTTGTTGCTCATCTATGATGATGAGAGCTAAGAACGGGACATCCGTGATCTTCCTCATTAGCTCTATTCCACCTAACAAAAGGACTCATCAGCCAATACTCATCTTCGATTGTTGCCTTTGAGGATCACGAGTAATGAGGGAGCCAATCAATGTACAAGCCGGCGCTTTTTTCGTCATTGACATGTTTGGTACCAAATATTCGAGTCAGAGAAATGGAAAACTCAGTTGCTCTGTAAAGAGTTTAAAGGAAGTGGTCACGATAATTCTCATAGGGACGATAAGGAAAGCTGTGTACTGGAGTGGATAGGGGTCCTGCCCAATGTTAGAACACGTGAAGTTTCAGTGGCAGTGGCGCCTTATCAACGGAGTGATAAGGCGCCACTGCCACTGAAACTTCACGTGTTCTAACATTGGGCAGGACCCCTATCCACTCCAAGTACACAGCTTTCCTTATCGTCCCTATGAGAATTATCGTGACCACTTCCTTCAAGCAGTACTCGATCCTCCCCCCTCCACCTTCTACCTGGTATTCTCAAATGAGGTTGAATGATTGTGAGATGTGTTTTGTCGAATGCACAGGAGATTGATACAGGCAGTTTACTGGCTAACGTTCTGGCGAGTTTGCCTTCTACGGAGACGAAAGGAGGAAGTATCGGACAATCATGAACTCGACTTCCAACCTTTTAGGCTTCGAAGAAGGCGAACTCGCCGAAACGTTAGCCAATAAACTGTCAGTATCAACCTCCGGTGCAGTTCAGCAAATACCATTCAACTACTAATATGCCGAGGTTCATCAAGAGTCAAGCATGACGTCTCAAATGGGGGTTTAGGGAGGGTAAGAATTTTAGTGACTGGTTTCTTGTCCTTTCTTTTCTTTGTACTACATAGTTGGAGTAACGGAGCGCATAATTACAGAGGTTAGTACATACAGCCTGTGGAATTACCTGTTGAGAGAGATCGTTGACGGCTAGCGGTGACGGTCCCATCGACAGATCCCAGACTAGTAATCGGCGATGTCCATGGAGAGAGTAGAAGATACTTGGTGAGCTGAAATGAGTCATTCCATCAGCTAGGTAGCAAAAGCTTTAGTGTGAAAGCAGGTGAGAGGAACTACATACATTGGCGACCATTCGATAGAAGTGACAGGTTTCCTTGAGCTCGATGGAGGCGTGAGAACTATCGTGGGGTTGATGTGGCCAAAGCGATACACTGCTATACAACCCGATGAAAAACCCACCTAAAAACGTGAAGAATAATCCTACTATAGTGTGTCTGTTGTGTGTGTGTGTTTGACCGGAAATTCATAGCTCGAGTCACAGTAATGATAGCGCAGTGGTTCTTACATATGTTATAGGGGGTGGGATGGGGACACAAGTGGTACGTGATAGGAACTGATAACGACTGATAATAGCTGATAAGAGGGGCTAGAAAGCGAGCATCGCCAATTTCGTTTTGTCGTTCATATTAGAGCGTCTATACTTACAAGTGTTATGTGGGGTGGTCCCGGGACATTGGTGGTACATGATTGAAAGCGATAGCAACTGATAAGGGCTGATAAGATGCGTCAGAACGCAAAAGTCGTCGATTCCGTTACCTAGCTCGCGTTGACACCAGAGCAACCATACTTACAAGTGTTATGTGGGGTGGGACGGGACATTGTTGGTGGGTGATAGAAAGTGATTACAACTGATAAGGGCTGATAAGGCGCGTCAGAACGCAAAAGTCGTCGATTCCGTTACGCAGCTCGCGTTGACACTAGAGCGTCCCTACTTACAAGTGTATTGGGGTGGGACGTGCACATTGTATCGATATGACCAGCTTACATGGGCGATTGCATAAAAAGTCTTCAGCAAATGATAAGTTTCATTTCTAATGCAATATCAAGAAAGCCCAAACTCATTGAACCGCTAATCCTTTCGGGGTTCTAAATAATGGTGAATGTAAATAAATGATAAGCCTTAGCTCCTCACTTATGTAAATAGGCATATTTCATTTTCATTTTGAGACTGACAGCAATCCTATTCACCGCTAAATTATCTGAATTCAAGAAGAATGCTGGATGTTTACATTTATGAGACCAGATTGGTCCCCCGGCAAGCGCCGGAACCTCCCTACCTTGCGTAAGCTTTCCCTTCTCCCTCCTCTCCTTACTCTCCCCTCGTTCCTCCTCTGCTCGCCGGCTACCACAGCATCACCTTGTGGAATGACCGAAAGTGTGCTAACCAGGAAAGGTCATTTGGTCAACCCGGCCATTTGAAATGAGATGTATATGTGTATACGCGCCTTGGGACGCTGAGCTCAAATATGTGTTCCTTATCTGCTGAACTCTTCTCTGAAAGGAATTATGAAGCAGAAAAGCGCAGGGGCTGTGGTCGAGGCTCACGAAAAAGAGGTCAGGGGATCAACTCCCTGGCGAGTTTGTTCTTTTGCCGTTTGCAGTAAGATAGCTAGGAAGACTCCTAACATTGCTAGTCCAACATGCTTGCAGTAAAAAGAATTTAAGGGCAATTAATAATGAACTTGGGCGGCATCGCTCCTCACTACTTTGGGCGCTTGTAGCGCAGGCGCCAGGCATTTTTGCTTCGAACAAGTATGATATTCGTAATCAGGGAGTCAGACTCTCCCTTTGAGCGAACTTCTAGCGAATTCTGAAATTTTGACCTAACCTCGAAAATTTGGGCAGTCACTTACTCACCGATCCACCAATCCATTACAAAAGGCTGGCACTTGGGTAGAATAAATTTTTTAAAACTTTTCATAATAGACAAAAATTGTGTCTGGCTTGCCCGTCTGCATCATCCAAAGATCTGCAAAGCATTATTTCCTAATACAACACCTTCTCTCCCCTTCCCCCGTCGTCCATGATTGGTCAACCCAAAAAAGTGGAGTTTGAGGAGTGGTAATCCCATCACTGCTCCGCTTTTTCTCAATTAGTTCATCACCTCAGATTTGGCGAAAAACTCGTTTTTAGGGGTAGTTTGATCCCCTGAATACGAATATCGTACCTACTTGCCACGGAAAAGCATAGCACCTGCACTACGGGCACCATGGGCTTTCACAGACAAGTAGTGCTTAAGTTTAAGAGGGTCAGCTTGCAAACTCTTCGTAGATGTAGCGTCGGGCGACCATTGGTAAAATAACAGATTCAAAAAGGCTTTTCAGCCATGTTGGAAAAAAAGCAAAACAACAAACCCCGTGAGGGACCGAACCCCCGACCCCCTCCGTGAGAAACACGACCGCTACCAACTGCGCTACCGAAGGCTCACGACACCAGTGCCTCGGTTCTCCTTTCGATACTTTCATAGTGCGGCTAACATGTGATTGCAGGTAAAACACTGAAAGTGATAGATAAAGTAAAGATAGTGAAAGCAGATTTGAGTTCAGCGTCTCATGCTGCGTACAGAAATGTGCACCTCATTTCATTTGGCCGGGTTGGCCTAATGACCTTTCCTGGTAAGTGCGTGTTTATATAGCCGTCTGGGTTATCACAATCATGCTTTGCAAAACATTGATAGCTCAAATCCTGTAAGCTACCCGATTTGTTAGCGGTTTGTTTATCCCATGAGCTTCCTTCTCACTCACTTCATTTTGCGGACGGACACACATACATACATACACACATACAGACATACAAACCGACACACAAAGTTAGCGCTTTATAAAATAGAAGGATAATAGTTCAGCTCCAGACGTTATCACGCGTATTCTCGATGGACTTCAGCGAAACTGGGAAAGGTCTAACACATTCAATAGTGAGGTGGTTAATGGAGTACCTCATGCTGATATTCCATGGGTCCTCCAGTTTCGCTAAAGCCTGCCGTGTGATGCGCGCGATAGCGGGCGGAGCAAAACTGGTATAATATTCATCAGAACAATTCCATAACTTGAGGGGTGCGATGTATGCGACTTATGCACACACTGCAACGGTTATGCTCGAGAGCAGAGATTTTCATATTAGGTTGGAAAGAAAGTCCTGCAACACTTTTTCAAATTTTTGATTTTAATTTTATCTTTTTTGGTTACAACTTCCTGACCGGTCTTATATCTACCATGAGTGTCCACCACTTGTCTCCATCGCTCAGAAAATTTCTTGATGCTCCTTTGCCAAAACCCAGCGGAGTGCGAGTCGAGAAAGGAGGCGACCTCACTTTCGAGTTGGAGTTGATCGTCTGATTATTTCGTTATCAAGATGATGATTAAAGGTCCAGGATAGGTAGCACTCATTTACAGCTCGACCAGGGGATTACGCTAAGAGAGGAAAGAAATCTTGCCGCAACTCCAGAATTTCTTACCGGGCTCATTTCGGATCATGGTGATTCGCAATGTCATGAAAGAAATGAATATTGTCGCGGTACGAGGGCTCTTGACGAGCTGCCTCGGCCAGCTTCTGGTATTCCACAGCATAGCCCTGCTTCCTACATAATGGTGCCCATAACGAAGGATATGTAGTAGGAGCCTCCGTAGGAGCCCTACCTGTAATGGAGCGAAAGGGACGCTGCTGGCTACATATAAAAATATCAAAAGATAGGAAGCGCTGGTAAAGGTGAAACACACTGTAGCGGTACACGGCATTCCTAT
>MU870696.1:0-10015 GCA_036418205.1 Ostertagia ostertagi | reverse complement strand
ATTAATCTGATGGATACCTGCACCGCAGTGATCGCCGTCGTCGATACTAATCACCGTTGAAAATTGGCCGATGCCATGCATGAAATTCGCTCAGAAATGCTCAATATCTTTCTACTCCACGACTACGCGTACCTGCACGTGGCGAAGGTTATTTATCAAAGAATCATTTATAAGGGTAGGAAGTACATGGCTTAGCTTACACGTCGAACTTCGTAGCTTCCCATTAGCACGTAATAAGTTCATCGAAACATCATTTAGACGATGAAAAACCCGACGATCCACTTCGACTCGAAAATGAGGATGTTCGGTTCTTTTCAAAGCAATCGCCGGACTTCTAAAGCAGAATTGCTGTGTGAAGGAGGTGTATGTTGGTCATATGCTAAGTGATAACCCTGTTGACTACCCTGTCATCGAGAACCAAATGCGCTTCGAGTGCAGACTACACACCTTAAGTGACGAAAGTTTCCAAGAAAATCTGGTAACTAGTGATTCATAGTGATAGCTGATAGCTGGTAGTTGTAATTAGTGACAACTGATACAACTGCAACCGGCTAATCATTTCATTGGCAGAAAACATTACATTTTGTGGAGGCCGTCGTCACTTGTGTTGTGTGGTCTGCACTCGACGAGCATCTGGTTTTCGGAAACAGGTATAGGTGTCCCGTTCAATAAGTGTTTCATTGAAAATCGCACGAAGTGTCGCAGAACTTTCTGGACAACCAAATAGTACGCAAAGCTGATTGAGTACAGATTTGAGATCTTTATTCTTTGGTACAAATGCTTCATATCATATCAACAAACATTGTACACTCAACAAAAAAAATTGCGTTCACCAGCTAAAAAGTGATGTACATCAGTACAGAACAAAAAGTGATTTTTTATTCACACAGATAAGAAATGGAATAGGGCATAGCCGAATAAAAGCTCTTTGTAGCAGCTTCGTAGCAGCAACGATATAAGTGAATACGTATACTTCTGAGTGAAAAGGATACAACACTGAAGAGATATCGTACAACTTGTTTATAAGCGGTACCGGTTCGGATAGCGGCCCACAGTTTCTGTCATTGGCTTCTCATTATTCTGTGATTACATATGATTCCTTTAACGAGCGGCTATCAAGTGAAAAATGGCTGGATACTCCAAAAGAAAAGTTGCGACCAAGACATCTTGCTAGCACAGCTTGAGTAAAGGTGTCCAGACCACAACTCTCATGGGGTTCCTTAGTTTGGCTCCTTTGAACATAAGGGGCATAAAAGGTGACCAGTATCGATTTACTGCTTAGAAGAAATTTTATTCACCCCAAATTGACAGTGTCTTGACCGGACCTAAAGGCACTCATCACGATAGCTGGAGGGCGGTGCGCTTTGATGACGTCGAATATCGTGATTGGTGGACTAGACAGCTCAGCGCGCTAGGGGCGCGGCTGAGACAACCCTTACTGCACTTCCACCAATGATGCTCACAGACGTTATCAAAACTGGTCAGCCATCGTGATCGCTGCCTTTAATTTAGCGGCTCGATGCAGTGTCAAATTGTATGCTAGGAATAACTGGTTAATAAGCAATACCGTAGCGTTTTTACACAACACTGAAACTGAACAGAACCTAAACATAAGTACAGAAAGGAAATTAATATACTGAAGTGAATTTCACAAGGTTTGATAAGTGATAATGCAGTTCATGGAATGCTCCCTGTTTACTGAAGGGATGGGAATTTTCTCCCCTTATAGGATGGCATGACCTTGTCTTCCTAGCCTTTCCAGCGCAACGGCTGATTACTCAAAGCAGCTTTGCTATTTGAAGGTTTCTATTGGGTTTTTTTCTCTTTCAAGCACTCCTTTGTGCATGACGTCAGCTCAGCCCTAAAAACGCAAAAATCGCTTTTGCGTTTCGAGCGGGAGCACTTCAACAGAGCCGAAGCCACCCTTCTAAACTCGGCAAACCACTTTCAAGTAACTGATTCGCCTCACAGAATTCTTGCCGACAATATAAATCTTCTTGTGCTTTTCTTCTACTTTTGGCCTTCGGTCACAGCACAAGAATAATGCCGGAAAATATTTGACTTTTACTGCGAGGTTTTCCATTTCTGAAACTTTGTCATGTCGAAACGACTTATTATAGCACCACTGATAAATATCAAATCGTAACGCTTTGAGTTTGTCTAGTTGTTAATACTAAGCTTACCGCTGTGCGATTGTATTCTCAAGGGCAGGCAGGCCTGATCCTTGCATGAAGCACTTCTGTCCTGTTGATGGTGCAATAACCTCGCGTTAGCTAAGCCGTGGATCAAAAAAAAAGTGCTTCCCAGCAACGTGGACAGTTTTCCACATAAAATGTGAAATTTGGAACTCAAACGCAGAAACCAGGTGCTACGATATTACTAACCACCAGTTCGAATTCCTATACTAAATACTATATAAATATGGTAAAAGAGAAGCCGTGGGAGACGGTGTGCCGCCGTACCGCATTTACTCAAAAATAAGATGAGGCACATCAGGTCAATAATCAGTGATTCATCAGTAAAAGAAAATAGGATGCCTACTTTTTGTCATCATATGCTCACAAGGATAAGAGAAATTGTCGGCTGCTTGTCAATACATGTTGATTAACATCGTAAAGACAACTCCTCGGAGAAAACCTAAAGGAATAAAATTGAATTTACTTGCCATCAATGCGGATTTCTGAATATCAAAACAACATAAAATTCCATATGCAGCATGAACGTTCCCAGTATTTCTAATGACTTATGTCACAATCCAGTCAAAGAAGGATTCCACGATGAACTTTGAGGTTGAAGGGGAACATACCATGCCGCAAGACAATCAGACCCCTCAGCGTCGCGGAAAGGTGCGCATTTCACAGTGAAAAATGTGGCTCCAGCGACCTAGCACGATAATACCCGGGCCGCGGTACGCCCATCCTCTCGCCGTCTTACCCTAGCCATTTAGAGAATGGTAGCGTTGAAGAAAGCAGCACCTATGAGAGCCGCATCTACGCGGAAATCGATGAGGAGAAATCCATGGTCTCATATGATTCGAATTCTAGGCCGTTTCGTAAGGGGTTTCTTTTCATTCCTGCACCACTGAGCACCTGTACTTTGATTTCTGATGGGTTGCCCTCATCGTAAACTCCGCCCTCAATTTCACGCATCCTAGTTTAGTTTCAGCGGTACGCCCCCGAAGGAACTCCACAACAAACTTCACCACTGAGATTCGTCACTCAAAGTGACTTTGGATGCAGAGTAGCAGGTCCAGTCAACGGTGAAAAATATTAAGTGGAATTAACTGCACAGGCCGTAGAGAACGGCGTTAGACACAGAGCTCTTCCAAATCAACGAGTTCATTTACAGGCTACTAATTCATAGCACAATCTTCGTCCCCCCCCCCCCCCCCCGTTAGAATTTACCTGATTTTATGAATATACATAGGCTGCAGTTAGAGTCTAGTGAATACACAGTAGAACGACACTATACCGTGAATAAAAGTTGGCAAACTCGCTCACTCATTTCCTCTGCTTGGTAGTTATGGAAATAGGTAAACCTTCATATTAGCATTCAATAGTCTGATGGGACAACACTCAACAACTGAACCACCCCCTGAGAACTTCCGCACCCTTTAAGGCTCGTTCGGGGACTAGGCAGGCTCACTTGCTTCATACCCGAGGCGTAGTATGAGCGGAAATAGAGGAGGTCCTTATGCGGATTGTAATCGGGGGTTTCTCTTGCTTTCTTTTTCTTTTCCAGACCACTCCTCACCTCAAGCTTAATTAGAGAACGCTCACACCTGTTTTATGCCGGAGCTTGCTTCAAATGAGCCTTAATCCGGCGTTACCAACCACTTTATTATATTTCTGACTTCGTTAAAAATGAAAAAAATCATTCCGAATGAAATATGGACGCAAGCACACGTGCTGCGCCACATTCAATTTTCGGAATAAATCCTAATGCTAGCCTACTGAAAATGTATTCCATTCATTTCTGTCCACTAAATTTAGCTATAAAAATGTGCCAGACTCGATCACAAATTGGCTTTGCAATTAGGGCGAATTAAGCCGGGGAAGGTAAAAAAGGTTACATCTTAACCATCATACTCAGCACGAAACCAGTCAAACTTTGCGGCCGGGAAGGATGTCTTACTTTAAATACTTAAAAGTAGCCATCTTGTACACTGCAAAAGATCACGGAGCTCCATTATAGCCTTGTACATATCAGAAAAGATTATGTGAAGCAACATAAGGCAACCTCTGAGCTCAGCGAGCTCCTCGATTTCTCTACCTTCGTATAGAGTCCTTGTCTAGGCTTGGTTCGATCGATAACTGATCGATCAAGTTAAGGTATAAAATTGATGATGCACAAGGTCGACGGCACTGTTGCAACTTGAAACTGCACGGAACGCGAACTAATGCCTTCGCTTAGTTACTGGAACCGCTGCCATTCTTATCAACCGTAATTTGTGGCGGTCTAAGTCTCCTTACGACGTGCGCGTGTCGCGGTTTTCTCTCCTTCACACGCTGTGTCTCTCATCAAACCAATATCGACCTCACAAGAAAAATTTTAGTGTTCGGCTTTTCGCTTTTTCCACTAATGTCCTTCTTCGCATTGCTTGTCAAATTTTTGAACAAAATGACACACCAATTCGATCGCAACCCTGTCATTAACAACTTCGCGAAGTTCGCTGCAGCAATCCAAAAACTGCTCGTCTGTTTACGGGTAATTATGTCCATACTCCTATCCGCTGCGGCAAACTAAGGTTCATATTTCAGAGGCGTTGAACGCCTCGGTTTTTGATACAATAATATCTGCCGGAGGGATATTTAATATTAAAGCCTGGGCACACTTATTTAACGTGTCATACTGAGTGCGTCTATAGTAGTGTAGATTCATATTCAAATCTTTGAGTATTTCATATGAAAGTTTTGCAAAGAATTCACGTACTTTTTTGAGGACCTGACTTGATCACGTAACATTATTGCCGGAATAATTTAGAGGGGGTAAAGTCGTATTGAAATAACGCCTCGTAACTAATATGACGACAACAATGGACCCGAAATTGACCGCTTATTTGTACATGGACTGCAACGGACTCTGAGCAGCTATTTTCAAAATATGGGGAAAACGCAGGTGGGAGCGAAAGCACTAAAAATCTTTGGTTCTTTAATAATAGACATGAAAAAGAGCCACTTAAGCAAAACGGAAACAGTGTTGCTAGAAATTAGGTACTGAAAAATGCCCTTCCCGCACTTCGCCGGCGGTGAAGAGGGCTGTCTGCGAGGTTTCGAATCATCAAACAATGACTTTTTGAAATTTGGGGTTCAGATTTTCACCTGCAAGGATATATCATATAAAGACAATTAACACGATTGCTGGAGAGTGGAGAGGTTTTTATGACGTCATTGGAATTCATTGGTCGGACCAGACCCGCAACGCTTTGGTTAGAGCCACCTCCCAACGCCCTTCCACCAATCGCGCTCAATGACGTCACGAAAATAGCTCCCCCCCTCAGCCATCGTGTTCACTGCCTTTAAGCACTACGAACAAGTTAAGCCTGAACCATACCTCAATATGACTAGCGATTGATAAGTTGATGGATTTGGTGAAGAGTAGCTTCAAATTGTGGAAGTATATGTGATTCCGCAAGCTCAGGATTAACCGAACTTGTAGCACAGGATCTAAGCTGCCGCATAAACAGTTCAATGCGATTCAGCAGCTCACTAAAAATGTATTTACTGCAACAGTAAAATTACCGCACATTTTCCGCAACTAACCGATATCTGAATTTGCTGTGCGGTGTGACTTGTTCTGCATAAACAGCGCAGATATTATGAAACTGCTGCATCGCATCACTGAGCTGTATCAGATTCACATGCTGAGAATTAGTTCGAGAAGTCTTTGTTATGCGGCCCGCTCTTTCACTACGCAGCTTCTGCAGGTGGTCTTCTAAATTGCGATAAAGCGCCAGCAGAGATTCCTGAAAGGAAAGCTTCAGTATGGAACATAGGCGAAAAGAGTTGGCACTATAAAGGAGGTATTCACCTTACTAACGTTTTGCTGCTCACATATGGAGGCATGTGTTGCAGCGTTTTGATCGGGGTTGCCACTGTTTCCAGATAGGACAGCCGCCGAGGAACTTAATTTCGACTCAAACAAGGACAATCGTTCCGTAACGGAATTGGATGGTATTTGAGGACGATCCGTCACATCTGCTGAAAATGTCATTACATAAGACATGTAAGACCTCCTGCATGAGAACATTGAACACTGTAAGTCTTCTTCAGGAAATTAGCAGTGAAGGCTCATTCACATACCTTTATTGGCAAGCTTTCGCTGTAATAACAGCTTCTTCAGGCCTTAAAATTACAAATCAAGTACATGACAACATCGTATTGTAATTCTTAGAAGCATTAGCTCATAAAAGTACTAACCAGCCTGGCAGCAATGACCGTTAAATTAGACAATAGAGTGTATTTAGAAGTGATAAATGTTACCAGACTGGTCAGTACTCGTGAACTAATGCTAATGCTTTTAAGGATTGCTGTACGATGTATGTTGTGTATTTTTGTAATTTTAAGGCCTGAAGAAGCTGTTATACAGCGAAAGCTTGCCAATAAAGTGTATGAATGAGCCTTCACTGCTGATTTCTTGAAGAAGATCTTACACAAATGAGGCTCAGGGATAGCTCGATTTTGTCATGACTGGACATTGTGTCATGTTCTCCAACAAGCAGTTCGTTTTTATTTTCGTTTTTTTTTGCATTTTTTCCCTAAGCAGAGTCAACCCTGCGTTGCGCAGTTCTCAACGGCCACGTTGCGCAGTTTCGCCCGATTAGACACGTTCTCTCGCGCGAACATTCACACTCGCATGCTCGAGCCGTCTGTGTCTCCGCCCATACAGCGTGCGTTGAGGATCTCTCAACGTGCCGTTGCGAACTGCGCAACGCAGGGTTGACTCTGCCCTAAGATCCTTTGCCTCCACGAAACTTATACATCATCCGGAACAGAATTACCCGTTCTACAAAATGAATCGTGTCTCTTATAAAATAATCGGAAACTCACCGAATTACAAGTTACACTAGGAGGTACAGTAGACGAGAAGTATCCAAACCGACAGATAACCAAACTTGATATTTCTCCGAAAGAAATCGGGTAGTAATGTATGCTTCGCTTAGCAATGAGCTCTTCTTAACTTCCCACTACTGACTGCTAATAACATGTCATGTCGTTCCTTCTTGAAAGTCCTTTTTTTCCATTTGACGGCTACACAGCGGTACCTTTTTAAACAACAGCTGAAGTCTCTAGCTTCATATACATTTATATGCCATTGGAAAGCGCTTTTTCTGCTCTCTTCGCGATCATGTTTCGCTTTTCCTTTCATTATAATTCTTGTATAACTTCAAGCTTGTGTAATAAGGTACGCAATCAATGAAAATAGCGACATCACTTCAAAGTCAATCGGTTTCCCAAAAAATGACAAAAATCAATTAGGATGTGCCCTGCATTCAGCAACAACTGATTCTTAGCATTTCATCAATTTTACGATGTTTCGGCGATAAAAATTTTAGGGTCCATATTCGACGAGATAACGGTCAGCCATCGAGTTCTGACTAGATAACCAAATTTAGAAAAAGCAGGACACGGTTGGCTGAACAGTGCCACAGTGAAATGTTAACTAGAGGTTGTGACTAAGTAAATGGTTCATCCTTGAATTAATTCTTCCAGAGAAACATAGTTTGAATTAGTTGCCGGTTTGGCTGTTTATCGCCCACTAGATCCCATTTTGCAAGCTTTTAAACCAGTGAGTTCATAATGACTGCATAAATGAGCAAATCTGTAGAGCTACAATAATCTTGGGAACATTATATTACATTATGTAGAAACTTCGGAAGTTAGGAAAACTTCCATTCGAAAAAAAACGTCACTACTTATCAAACAACCAATTAATACATATTAATATTCTTGATGTTATTCTAAATTTACTAGACTAGAGCCCAGATAGAACGGCGATCAAAACGAATTATCGTACTTGTCAATGCTGTAAACAGTAAACAAGGACAATTCCCGGTGTTAACTTAGTTGGGGGGACCACGCGGCGCGCGTGAACTTATTGGATATCTATCGCAGCGCCCGCCTCGCTCGTGGCGCTTTCCATCGAGCGAACATATAGTGCGGAACCCAGGTCCAACCCTACGCTTGACACGCCGAGTAACAAACGGGGGGAGGGGTCCCTACCTGACGTTGAGTTTGGTGAAAGGAGGCGGTCTACCCACTTTAGCCGACCTTGAAATCCCCCCCCCCCCCCCTTAGAAATATGATAGGAGTGGGAGTATAGGTAGAAAATGGCCGTTAGGAAAATGGTGGGGAAAGAGAAGAAGTTTCGCGAATATTATTAGAGTTTTGAGTTTAGTGGGTGGTTGAGTGGTACCAGAATTAAATGCTATAGAGGAGGAATATGGTGGTGGTAGTAGTATAGGGTCGAAAAGGGGGTCGTACCAAGTCCGCCTTGGGGGAGGGGGGTCGTAAAATTTTTTGAAAAAGTAACAACGATTAGACAGACCCTGGTGTGAACTCGAACATTCCAGCTTTTCACGCATGTCAAGTGACTGCCCTCACCCCCCACCCCCTAGACTGCCTACACTCCCCCTGGCTCACGGATTTCCCGAAGTACGCAAAGATGCCAGGCGAGCAAAGCGCCGCGCCGCCGCGTGGTCCCCCCCCCCAACTAAGTTAGCACCCAATTCCCTTCACAACATTTTGAAATTTCGAACTCATTTGTCTAAGTAATAGCTAAGTTAGACGTACATTTTAAGGGAGAAGCAGCGAGTTTCTCAAATTTCGTAGTGATGTCCCTCAACGACTGGGTTCGAGCCATCCGCGCGTGAAGTTCTTCGTTAGCCGACGGAATATGATCATCCGATATTTCTCTGAGCTGAAATGAGAACAAGGTAATGAAAGAAATCTTGGCTGACGACAACAGCACGGGATTTCTGCCGTGTGCAGTATAAAACTTGCGAAAAATATTGGCACAAAAAACAGGGGAAAGTAAAAAAGGATATCGAAATCAAGAGAGGACGCGGTACAGATATTGTCTAACAAACTGCCAGCAAAGCGATGAGTTGAGGCTCGAGCTCCGTAGAAGTTTAAAGGAGTCTAATCCAGTGAGGGGGAAGAGAGTCTGGTGCGATAGTTGCTGCCGCTTACGAAAATTCGAATTTCTGCAGGAGCAGAAAATCCCAATGGTGCGCAGGCCAATTAATATTCGCTGTTATCCATACTGGAGCTTCCTTCGCAAGAAACTGAATCACCTTAGGCGATATGAACTGCCTCGCAGCTTTGCCCCCTCCCCCTTACTGATTGAGACCCACGCAGAATTCACCACTCACTGCACTATATTGTACTCCCATACCGAATTATTGGAGGACAGTCGACACAATCTTCAGCTCACGAGCTCACAAGCTCACGTCGCTTAGAGCGCGCGCGGCGAGTGGTGCGACAAACGGCGCGGCGTTGAGCGGGTTCACTGCATCCAGGCATCCACAAATCGCAGTTGTATTTGAGGGATCCAAACTATTAAGCAACCAATTCATTAATAATTATAGTGTAAAGATTACTGCAGTGACTGCAAGATGCTTTAGAGTGGTGAACTGAAATAGGTACAAGTTTTTTTGTGAGATATTCAGAGCGTTCATAATTATAAGGCCACCCTCGAATTTGCCAATTCTACAACAAGCAAACAGTTGAGAATTTTTTGAGCACCGCTAACGAGTTCCCCTTCCCAGAGATGATCCCTATGCCCCATTCTTGGCCTATATTTTTTATCATTATTTTTTTTGGTTTTTACACCGTCAATAATGAGGTTACCATGAGAAAGAGAACAGCTTGTTAAAATTAATGGCAGATGTAAACGAACAACCTATTGCTATTTCCCTTTCGAGTGCAACATCTAATAGCCTCTGTGGCATACTGAATTCTAGATTTCGAGGTAATCCCCCACCAATTTGCCCCGTGTCTCGGGGGTTTCCATA
>MU870695.1:10544-28467 GCA_036418205.1 Ostertagia ostertagi | reverse complement strand
TGCTGACGGAGTTCTTCAACCAATCGTTTCTGAGGAAAAGGCATTTAAAGCAGGAGAGCAGCGCAATTTCCAATTGTGAAGAAGAAGAATAGCTCTTGGGATATACACCGTTCATTCGCCTGCTCTCGCGCAGATTTCTACCAATTGATGTGGGATAGTGACAGGATGCAGCACCATCGATGCATACACGCCGCTCGCCTTCTGCTAGAAAAGCATCGCGAAAAACAAAAGCCGGTGCATCTTGCCTTCTAGACTTGGAGAAGGCTTTCGATCGCGTTCCACGTGACGTTATATGGTATGCCTTACGACAGCATGGCGTTCCCGAAGAGCTTATTGAGTGGGTGCGCATCCTGTACTCGAGTCCAAAGAGCCGAGTGCAAACGGCAGCAGGCACATCGACGGAATTTCCCATCTCTGTTGGGAGTACACCAAGGCTCTGCGCTATCCCCACTCCTATTTGTTGTCGTCATGGATGCCATATCACGAGATCTTCAGAAAGCCGGCTCCATGGACGCTTCTATGCTGATGACGTGATGCTCGCCTGCGAAGACAAAAACCACTCGAGTAACAAGTGCAAGCTTTACGATCGCCTGGAGATGTTCGGACCAGCTGAACGTCAAAGACCGAGAATTGACCACCGAGTTCATTGAGTCCAATTCTATCACAATCAAAGGCATTGAGCTCACGCGCAATACGGCGTTCAAGTATCTTGGATCAGCAATTTCGTCTGACGGCAGCCTGGCTTTGAAGTCAACTCTCGCGTGAGTGCAGCTTGGTTGAAATGGCGCTCGATGACTGGCGTTCTCTGCGATAAGAAGATACCAAGCACCTCAAATCGAAGATCTACAGAACCGTTGCCAGACCAGTCGCTTGAATTCCGGACCAGCGACTAAAGAAGTTGAAAGTCGTCTCGGTGAAATGGAGACAAAAATGCTCAGCTGGACGGCCGGGAGCCACGCGTTTGGACCACATTCGCAACGATACCATCAGAAAGCGGTTCGGTGTGGCTCCCATCGCTGATAAGATGCGCGAAGCTCGCCTGAGGTGGTACGGTCACGTCCTTCGCGCTAATGATGACAGTGTCCGTAAGATCGGTCTCAACTTTGACGTGCCGGAAAGCGGCCTAGAGGACGCCCGAAGCAGCGCTGGCTTGACACGTTGCACGAGGACTTGAAATTAGCTGGCCTCTATCCCGATCGAGCGTTGAAGCGGGGAAAACCTTCCCGTACCCGTCAACGTACCATAAAAGGAGACCCCGCTACAATGGGGGACAAACGCTTGAAAATAAGAACAAGGAGAAGAAGAAAAAAGGATGCGAAACTAAATCAACTGAAAAGGGCAAATAAATAATTTCCATGGTCCACAATAACGTCCATAGATACGGCTGCTCTGTCTGTGGGGTATGGACCGTGCAAGTGAGCAGGCCTACGAAGTATGAGACCCTTTGATCCTTTGAAAATCTTGAAGTCATTGACTTCTCTTCAATTGTCCTGCCTGGAAGGTATAGCGAATACATCGATAGAAGCGGTACCTCGGTTGCGTTCGGTAGTAGAACCAATCGTGAAGCGAGAGATGCGGGTCAGATTCCCGTCTTAGGTGGAGTGTTTAGCCCAGCTTGCTTGCAATATGATGGTAGTTGCAAAACAAGCTTTGAAGACTCATGTCAAGAAAATAACGTCGGGTTGTGAATGCAAACGCCTATGACGACTGAACCCTTCTGCGTTAAGCTGAAAAAAGACTAACTTTGCTGACTATTTCTTGGAACTCTGTTTCGTTCTCAAAATCTTCACGCCTCACGACATATCCATGGGGAAGAAGCTTAAAGCTGTTATCAAAGTAGTAGCAAAAAATTTTGCCTGAATGCGTAATCATTCTCTCGAAGACATTAATAACGTAATCGTGTCTGAATATCTGCTGAAAAAACTTACATTGCACACCTTGTTCAGTTTTACGACATCTGCTTCGAAGTCACTGCCTTCTACTGCGTGCACTGTCCCATAGTAATGATATGGACGACTGTACCCATCTTTCTCGGTTACAAAGAGATGTGGAATTTTGAACTTTTCAAGGAGCGTTCCCTTCTCTTTTTTCATAGCTGAAAGTTGCAGCGTCAAAGAAAGATAGTGTTGGATCGGTAACCGCAAAAAATACACTGCCAGTCGTGATTGGAGGCTAGGCCGCTAAATGGGTAATGCTGCGCTTTGACGTTAAGCAGCGAAAGTCATGCTTGTGGCCATTCAGTGCCCCGTCCCTCAGAACCACCTTCGTGCCTCTGCTCCCCTTTGATTGGCTGCCTCAGCTGTTGGTATCACTATATCGGTCCCTATTCCCTTTTTTACTGAAGTAGGAATAGTCTTCACATTAACGGCTTGCTGGGAAACAGAGCTCGTCCATTTCAGAAATCGTGGTCAAAAAACTTAGGAGTTCTGAGCCATTTCCTTCGGTTTCTTTCAACTGCTCTTAGTACCTCTACCTTCATTTCTAATCGGCGACCACTATGCAACATCAATCAATGTGCCTTTGGTGTAGGTAACATATTCAGTGAGGTTTGGCTGGTGTGCATTCTGCACGTATCATACGCAATAAGTTGATGAGTCTCAGCAATAGGATGCATCGAACGGTGCTAACCAGGAAGTGAAGGTGAAAATGATAGAACTTCCTATCACCCAGCTGGCCCTCCTTCGCCCGGCTGAATAATTTGGGAAAAGCAATTCTGGAAATATAGGAAAATTTCTCGCACAGCTGAAGCCAATTTCGGGAGCTGTTCCACGATGCCTTTTGCAATGCTCGTCTTTATATGGTGAAGCGTTTCTCGAAGTTTTCTCAATCGAATGAACCGAGTAATAAATATCCTCTGAAAGGAAGCATGAGCTATAGTTGAGCTGGTGGGTTTCGGCTGCGAGGTAGCCATTAGAGTGTCTAGAAGCTTTGAGGGAATTTCATCACTTTATTCAACACAATAATTACTACGACAAAAAGGTCAGATCAGTAATCAAGGTAGTGGTCCCCTTTAGCCACGACGTCTCTCCATCGATCAAGCTGGTGTCGGAGTCCGCAATCCATCGCGCGATTTGCGCTAGTCGCACGGATCGCAAAAATTGCAAGTGCCCCATTTGAACATTTGAAACACTGAATATGAAACAAGTGGAATCATGAGCAGTCGTCATTCAGCCATCACCATCAAGCAGAAATGGCGGCGGGATTGGAGAACACCTTGCAGTATTGATCGGGCACTTGTGATTTCTGTGACCAGTCGCGCGAATTGCTCTGATACCAGCCTTAGACACTTTTTTATATTATAAATTTTTACCCCACTTTTTTATATTATAAACTATAAACATTTTTCTTTCTATGAACCCATTTCATGCTTATGTCACCCTGAGAAAATGAATACTGCATTATGAGGAACAACAGCCTGGCTATGAAAAAAATATTTGTTACGAGCACATCCATGGACTACACTTCCGGAACGTTTCGTGCGTCCTTGAAAGAAAACGTGAGACTAATGCATTTCGTGCTGACCACCAGCTCAGTAGGTTAGCCATAGCAAATCGGAAAACCCTTCGCTTCATTCACAGATGTTTGAAAGCTTTTATTCTCTTGATATCCTGCAACCTCTGCGCATTACGAAAGGCTCCTACTATTAATGATTAGAGAAGGATTTTAGGGACTGTTCAATCGTTCGTAATTATGCCTCTGTTTCGAAAAGCACAAACAAGAGGAAGATGGAAAGAGGCAGCGTCATTGCCAGGAAAGCATCAGAGAAAGTAGTCATACTGGATATCACAAAGGCGCACGACTTAAATTCTCAAAATTGAGCTTAAAGAGAGATCGAAAAAAAAACTTGAAGTGTCACAGTCATATCATACAGCTTAACGACCTCATTATGGTTGATGTCTTTGAGATGAAAAGAAGTTAGTATTAACGATCGTGTGTTCCGACGTGACTTCCGAAGATGAGCCATTCATTTCAGCGCTAGCAATATCAGTAGATGGTGTTGCGTCGAAGCTTTTTCCGACCTTCCAAGGATTGCTTCTAAGCCTCGCAAGGATAGGAAAAGGGGCATTTCAATCTACTTCGAAGGGTTTTCGGGTACGTTCATCTCATTACTCATTCTTTCTTTCCTGCCAGTGGTTTTGAAATGGCTCCTTTTTTGAGCTGGAGCCGTCGACGAACTACGTAATCTTACGGTACCCACATAAGCTACCCATCTGAAGAACTGCAGTGCTTCCAAAGCTAGGTGTTCAGAACCAAGTAGTCCACAGCCTTGATCGCATGTTTATAGAAAATCTTTGGAACATCTTTGTGAGGAATTTCATGGTAATAACCGCCAGTAAGGCACAACAAAAAAGCTAAAACAAGCAACTCATGGAACATGGAAGTGAGTCGATGATTACTTGCCTCGATCTCGAGTCCACTATTCCACGGAAACCATTCGATGTTGCTTTTGAAGCAACAATCCAGCAGAAGTTGTGTCGAAACATTTATTCAGTGGGTGGAATCGAGTAATTCACGAGTATCACAGAGGTGCCGTTGTGGCGCACTTTTGGCCACAAAACGCCACATTTCGTTTGCTTAGGCTCCTGACTGCTTCCACTAGTGCATGTACTTCCACGCTGCACACACACTTTATCGTAATCTCTCGCTTTAAAGGCAAAGGTCGGGCTCAGGCACGCTAGAGAAGTAATTCCCGTGCCTGGAGGTTGTATGTGGGTAGCTGCACACATTGCAGCAACTTCCCACCTTGAAAAACCCCGTTAAGGCCCCGGGGCGTTCGGTTTCAATCCAGGACCGCCCACCTCCGGAAGTGGTGCGTGGCTGGCATAACGTGTGAAATCAGCTAGGTTGATTGCCGTATCAACCGATAGAACGACTGACATCTCCAGAAAACTTGTTTGTACGTGCCTCTTTCCCCAAGCCAGCCTCCTTCACTGCTAGTGGGAAAGAGGGTTTTGTTAACGGCCTTGTCGACGGTTTTTCTCAGTTTTTTCTCCACTGTCGTTCCACTTCGCATCTCTATACTCAGTTTCAATCGCCATAATACCCCCTTATTGAGCCCGACTTTTGCCTTTAATGAATTGTTCTCTTCTCAGTGTGACTTTATAGTTATGAAACGGCGCAAAACCAAAAATAATCATAAGAAAGCGTAACGAGAGGTTGCTTCTGTAGAAATTGGTGCGAGAGTTACTCCTAATGAGGAAGCTGTTAGTGTTGCTTGAAGTTTTCAGCTGTCTGTTTGTTGTTAAAATGCCATATTCTAGATCGACTGTATAGTTATGGAATGCACCGGATACCGACATGCATCGACAAATCCACGCACCAACGACTCACTTTCAATATAAGGAATAGCTTCTCGAGAACACAAGTATGAAATTAAGTTTCTCTTGTCTCCATAAATGGAACTTCCCAATCCTATGCCATCCAGTCCTCCTTTTTCCAAACGCAGCTTTACAGGGGATGTTTTGGTGTTGAATGTGTAGTCTGAAATGGTGGTTTCATGTACACATTCAAATAGGCTGCGACATTTTGATCTACCTAGAAAGACTTCATTTCTTTCGACTTCAGAAAAGGTAACTTCATATCTTAGATTAGGTCGTTCCATAAGTTTTGCAACAAACAGCTAGATTTCGATTTCAACGTTTTTATTATCTTTTTATTTCACGCATCCGCCAGCATAATAAAAGGATAAAGTATAAAGCATTTGTCGTTGATCAATCCCTTTTTGGGATTGCGGCACGCATTCTACTTCCGTTCCTTTCCGTAGTGGCGTTTGAATGCATGTCCTAACATGACTGTCGGGCCCCCGCTGTACCCTCATCAGGTGTTCTAATCGCTCCCAGAACAAGTCTGACACCAATTAAGCTACCTCCCGAGGATGGAAACTGCTGCCCGGCGACTACGAACCCGGTACTTGATCCTCGAACCTGTCGGCGTGTAACTTGCAATTGCCTTTACACCACTTCCGCCTGCCAGCATAAACACACCATCAATATCTAACCTTTATTGCCAATTCGATAGAAACGTTCTGCTCGGTCAGCTAGAAATCAAGAATTCACATCGAAGAACTCAGATTTCGATTTTGCATTACGATGGTTAAGTTGAGATTTCTTCTCAGACGATATCCTGAAGAAGGAGGTTTTCAAATATACTTCCTATAGTCTTCACTGTGAACTCAGGTTTTAATAATTCAATAAGGGGAATTAAACCAAAAGATTCGTTCCGTCCACATACTTTTCGCAGTTAAAAGTCTCATTCAGAAGTTTCTAAATTTGGACGTTCGTTTTGTAAAGATCGGCTATAAGCCGGGCTATTCATTGGAGATATCTCCGGCAAACCGTTCACATCCCTAGGACATTCTAAATCCATACCTTGTCAATTGTAAATGAGAATGCACCTCTAAGCTTTGATGGTTTTGATGTTTAAACAACTGCTCAGATCAGTACTCATTAGGAATATATTTTACTAGTTTCCCCGTCTACTGTTTGCTTTTCCTTTTTCTAACGAAATGCAGCTGCTCTACAGTCCTCTGCTTACTGCTTCTCCTCTCCAATTGGCGACGCTCACTTTGTTAGAGGTACTGCAAAGAGATGTCCTCGCAAATCATCAGCATGATAATCGATTGAATCCTCCATAGTAGTTCGGATCTCTATTATAGAGCTTTGTCTGTCCACTGTTCTCCTTACGTGCGCGCGCTCCCTGTGGTGTGCTTGAAGGCAGCGATTACGATACTTTCCGGAGGGGGCCTTTAAGCACGTTGAGCGACTATGTGCAGTCGCATTGCGCATACGCTCTGACGGCGTCGTGACCGGTGTCAGTGCGCATGCGCTCACACCACAATTAATCAGATTTTTTTAGCGCATGCGCATCTTTCTTTCAATTTTTTGCATGCTATCTAGACCTACACCTAACATACTAAATCGGCGTTAGTCTGAGCAATCATCGAATGGATTGCATATATTGTGTTCATCTTCATCTATTCTTTAACTACAACCTCGGTCATACACAGAGTATAAAGCAAAGTCTACATACACAATATACGAGATAACAATTTTTATAGAGCAACCGATCAAAACAATTGAGGTCCACAAACAAGAAAGCTAACTGGGAAATTTTGCCTTTTCATTGCAGAAAACGTCCATTCGATTGAACTTTTACAGTTGTTCCTTCTGAGAAGTTTGATACATCAAATATCATTCGAAACATTTTGTTGCATCCGGGTTTTGCATAGTTAAAGCTCAGAATTCACGGATTTTATGTGAAGCGGCGGCGCCTGCAAAATCGCTCTGGTCCCACGCGGTGCAAAAGCCCAAAACACGCGTTGTCGTCAACGTGTTAAAGTAGAAGTAGGGTGCCCAGTGAAAGACTGACAGAAGCCAAGAATCTTCTAGAGCATACTTATAATGCTCATTGCTCGTTCATTTTCGACCATGAGAGCGACTACAAAGAAAAAAGCTGTTTGGACCTGTTGACCCCGAAATCCACCATCACGCCAACAAGCATGGTGTTTTTATTGATGAGGCATTACATGGGCTAGCAGACAGCTTGCCTAAACCACCAACTGATATAGACGATCCTTTCAGGGCGGAGCGCTTGAAGCCTGCTCAGCAACGTAGCAATATTGCGAAACGCCACTTTCGCTTTTGCTTGACAGCACGTAACGTTCATGTGGCGCACATATTCCCTCTAGCTCCGTACGCATCCTTGCTGTAATTCCGCAATGATTTTCTATGTATAATTTGAGATGAAGGGTGAGAACTGCTTAGGAAATCGGAGAAGTGTCTTCGCACAATGTGGCTTTGACCTGCGCAGGGTCTGCAGCACTTTTCGACACATCACAACCCATTTCTTTTCTTAGTCGTAGAGCATTATTCGTAAAGTTGCACGCAGCGTTGTGGATTCGACGCCCTGCCTTTCAGAAAGCTCCCTCGATATTCTTATTCTCGAAATTGAGCCGTAGAACTCCATTTTCTGATCAATTTGAGATATGCAAATGTTTGGTTGTCGGAACAGTCTTTAGCCAATTGTCGATTTTTTTTTCAAAGTTCACCTCCCTTCTTTGGCACAATGTCACATTTGGATACATGTTACTGATATGAAATATTTCCTCAGTGCACTGACAGAATCAATACACAGTTAGCAGTTTAGATACATGTCTCACTATTATTATGAAATATTGCCTACAGTGCGTTGCAAAATCATAGGACACCCCCCCCCCAAAAAAAATATGAATATCTCGGCTTCTAGAAAAAGCCGTCTATCGCAACTGGTAGAATCAGAACCGCCTCTATAAAAAACCTATACAAACAAGTAGCCAGATCATCCGAATAGTTTTCCGTATTTTTAGACAATTTTTTTAGTTTTGTAGTCGTTGCAAAATCATAGGTTACCCCCCGGAAGCGCGCCTGATGCTCTACCTATGAGCATCGAAGCCATTTTTAGGAGCTCAAAGAAAACCATAGCTTGGTGCTCCAAATTCTCACTACGAATAGAAATAAGAGTGCACCAGGATAAATAGCAGAAGTTCTCTAAAAGGATTAGCTATAACCTCGAAGATTACATCAAACAAAATCACCATGTACGGTCAACCTGTGTCAGCTCTACGAAAGAAAGAGGATAGAAATGAAATCCTATAGCAAAATCACTGATATGGACAACTAGCGTAGGGTCCTGCGAAGCGTGCTGCCATGCTCGTTAGGCGTTCTGACTGAAACCAGAGAAGAGAAATCTAACGAAAGACTGGGCCGAAGCTGGGCTTTGTTGAGCAATTTTTCATTCAAAATAATAAGTAATTTGTTCCTTTCAGACCGCGCTTCGGTAATGAGCAGTTTAACTTTGATGGTTCAGATGACTGCTGTTCACTTGTAAAGAAATATGGGCCAGGATTCGACTTATTCCTTCAACAAAATTTTCGTGATCGTTTCCTAAAGATGTGGTGATGCGTAACCTCATCCTGAGTTCCAGACCTGAAGTTTCTCTTCTCTGGTTTCCAGTCAGAACGCCTAACGAGCATGGCAGGACCCTACGCTAGTTGTCCATATCAGTGATTTTGCTATAGGATTTCATTTCTATCCTCTTTCTTTCGTAGAGCTGACACAGGTTGACCGTACATGGTGATTTTGTTTGATGTAATCTTCGAGGTTATAGCTAATCCTTTTAGAGAACTTCTGCTATTTATCCTGGTGCACTCTTATTTCTATTCGTAGTGAGAATTTGGAGCACCAAGCTATGGTTTTCTTTGAGCTCCTAAAAATGGCTTCGATGCTCATGGTAGAGCCATCAGGCGCGTATAAAAAGAAAGTCTGGCTTTCACTCGCGGAGGGAAAGGGAGCAACTCAAACCGTAACTCTAATAGAATTACCATACACCGGACAAGTGCTACCATCGTTGCTGGATGGATAAAAAAATTCAACTGTAAGGAGACTTCCGAGGGGTGTCCTATGATTTTGCAACGACTACAAAACTAAAAAAATTGTCTAAAAATACGGAAAACTATTCGGATGATCTGGCTACTTGTTTGTATAGGTTTTTTATAGAGGCGGTTCTGATTCTACCAGTTGCGATAGACGGCTTTTTCTAGAAGCCGAGAATATTTTTCATATTTTTAGGGGATGTCCTATGATTTTCGCATCGCACTGTATTATTAGATAACTTGTGAATGCCGTTCGTTCGGAAATGCTGAGCTATTGAAGCAAAAAACTTGTTGGTCCTTCTCGAGTAAGTCCAGATCATCAAGCTCTCCCTCTTTCATTGATTTGACAGCAACGGAAGCAGATGGGAGTCTGTTAGTGCCGGGCCTGCTGAACGCAACAGGTGGGACAGAACGTCCCATAACGGGCTTGGAGACTTTTGCTGAACCTTCTTCCAAATTCGTTGACGAGCGTTGCCTGGAATAAAGTAAACTTTCCAAGTTTTTCAAGCATAGTGCCGGCAAACCCATCCATTTGCCCATGTTATTGTTCGGAAGGGCAGTGCAGTTCGTTGGTAGGAGCTGGCAGTGACCGAGTCGCTCGCAGCTTCATCAACTCTGAAAGGTGCTTTTAGGGTTGCAGTAGAGGAGTCGGCGCTGGAATCCATTGTTCTGCGCCACTGGCGCTTACAGGTGTGGCTGACGTGAGGAACCCACTCTTGGTTTCCATCAACAAAGTAGTCGGGTCAAACAAGAGACAAAGGATAAATCAAAATGTTCATGCAAAATTTGAAGGCCTGTGACGGCGGTTGTCACCCATATCACAAATCTCCTTTTGCCATGATTTCTTTTCTTTTTGAGGGGACCAGGTTTGCTCCGCCCGCTATCGCGCGCATCACAGGGTAGGGAGGAACCACGGAATAGCAGCATGACGTACTCCATTAACCACCTCACTATTGAATGTGTTATACCTCCTTATACCCCTTCTCTCCGGCGCATGGCAGCGCCATGTTCTCTCTCCCTTTCTCCTCTCCCCCTTCCCTCCCTCTTTCTCTCTCCCCTCCCCTCCCTTCCAGCCTCCCCTTTCTTGCCCCCTTCCCTCTACCCCTCTCCCCCCGCTCATCCGGCTGCCACGGCAGCACCATGTAGAATGAGACTGAGTGTGCTCGATCGGTGTTTATATAGCCGCTGTGGGTGTTATCATGATCATGACATCAACATCACGAAGTGTTGCCCTTCGTACTCCCTGGTTTTGTGAGCGGTTGGTCCGGACGGACAGAACGACACACACACCGACAAACCGACACACCAAAGTTCTGGTTTATATAATGAAGTGATATTCAGGAGTGGCTGTAGAGTTTGATAGCTTTATAAAAGTTGTACTTTACCCCACTTCATTGCTCCGGAGACCGTTTTCAGACAGCTTCAATTTACACCCGAAATTCAGTAACCGCCAACTGAATTTTTCTTTTTCCTTGAGTGAACATTGGCAACTTAAGGTCTACTATGTCTCGAATGGCAGTCTGGAGCATCGCACTCTTGCTGCATCGTTTTCGTTCCGCATCTTCTGGGTTCCAGAAACAGAAGCGGCCAAACATGACTTCTGCGATTTTCTCGGTCGCAATCACTGCGAAATGCCACAGAAAAACTACTCTAGATTTCGACAGGGCTTACAATTGGATTTGGAAATTTTGCAAAATGCAGATGGAAATGGCCAAAGACTTCTTCGACAACTCATAAATTTTCTTGACATGCTACGCTTACTGTCCATCATATCCGTGCGGACCCTAATTTACCCTTTATTCCGCCCCAGTAAAAGCGTTCCGCCTACCATGACATTTCTGAACATACGAGGAAGGGTAAGCAGTAAAAATAAATCCTTGCGATTCTTAAATTCTCAATAGAAACACAACGCTAAACAAAAAAGTGACAGGTCCTCTTGGTACACCATATTTATTGAGGAAAATCAAACAAAGGTTGGATTATAGGTCTAATTGGTGTTTAAATTTTACTCTATTACTTTTATTAAACAGCTCCCATAAGCTCCCCTGTAAAAGTTTTGTGCGAAATTGTTCAGATTTTCTGAGTCTATTGAGGATGAGGAGAGGAGATAAATCTATACTTTTGGGACACACTAAACTACTCGTACCTTCAAACAGAGGCTTGGGATCTGGCACGGGATTAAGATGTTTGGCAGTGCTTCCCTTGTTTCCTATCCATATACCTCGTTTGTATCGCTCGCAAAAGCATAACTGAAAACAATCGTATAACTTCGTATAATGTATTTAACTCTCTGCTCTCTCCTTTCAATCATCAGCGTACAAGATTGCGAAAATACCCAGCCACGTTTACCTCATGTTTTTTCAAACGTTTGCCGCCACGCTTTTAACCAACATTCAGAACTGTTGTAGCATTTGTCTGCATGTTTTCACAGTGACTTAATTGGGCCAATTATACAATATCGGGCTCAGTGCATTTAATAAGTCGCGCCTGCAGAAATGAGAGTTCACTTGGCAGGTACGAGACTAGACCAAACGAATGTGTTCAAGGATCAAACTAAGGTTGCTGTTGTGGTCAACATACAGGGTGGGGCAGGAAATTACTGTGCACCTATGACTTTGAATTTTTTAACAGTCTTCTTGAAAGTCTGTTTTTATCTCCCTTAAATCAAAAGTTGCACTACTTTCTCCTGCTTTTATGCACTTTAAACGCCTTGCGAAGAAAGAACTGTTGAGTTTTACTTAGTGTATGATGATTTAGTATAGCACATTGTTGTTTTCTTTTCCCACGTCTACCTTATGTATGTAGCGTATAAATAAATAAATAAAAATTAAATAAAATTGAATGTTACAAGCCACTGGCGTGATGATTCGCTCGCTCGTGATTGTCTGCCTGAGGTGCGTAATTCTAGTACTACGAATACCAAATGTATCCGTCACGTTTGACTCCTAGAGCGGATCATAAAAGGAGATACGAAACGAGATTCACAACGACGGCTAACTAAAATGAGAATTGTCGAAGATCTTGTCGATATCGAAAGCGCGTTCAGAATACGTACGAAAGCTATAAAGAGGAAATGAGACAAGAGGAGCAGGTGAAGAAGAAGGAATGATCTCACAACAGCTCACGATCGGACAAATGTGGAGTCGTAAGGAAGAATTCGAAGGAACGCCAGGAGATCGATGCGCCAGATGGCGAAAGACGTTGGAGTAAGCGCGAGGTCAATGAGGAGGATTGTCAGAAGTAAGCTAAGGAAGTTCCCCTATCGCTTGCAGAAATGCCAACTCCTGACGGACATTATGAAGAAAAGGAGATTGGAGAGATGCAAGAAGTTGCTGCAGCGATTCACGGTGGCACGCGCCGCGACGAGACATCGTTTTTAGTGATGAAAAGATTTTTCAGTATGTATCCAGCCTTCAACTCCCAAAATCAGAGGATTATTGCAGGATCGCTTGCTGATGGTACCACCAAGGCAAGACTCCTAGAAAAGAGCGAAAACACCCCAGTCCATTCTTGTTTGGGGAGGAGTCACCTCTACGGGGAAGACCCCACTTTACTTATTTTCGTTGAAGCTGGTGTGAAAATCAACGCAGAGGCTTACAAAAATATCCTGGAGGAGTCTAATGCCGTGGTACATCTATTTCTGGAGAATCTACTGAATGTTGTCATCAGCTGATTACTGCTCCAAGCATCACAAAGAAAGAATAGTCAGGGTGGTGCGACCGAGAACAACTGCAATGAATGAATTCATCAGACACGACGAATGGCCCATCCAGTTCTCCTGATCTAAACCCGATGGATTACTCTCTGTGGTGATCCATCTTGGAGAGCAAAGCGTGTTCTACCAGACATCCAAACTTGGACTCTCTTAAGGCGGCGCTTTCAAAATCTTGGGACGAAATCGATGACCAGTACCTGCGTGCCACATGCGAAGCATTTGTCGAACGTCTGAAGGACTGTGTGAAGGCTAAAGGAGATCATTTTGAGAAGCATTAACATTTTTTGTATTGTCATGTTTGTAGTAAATAATATTGATAATTAGAATTGATTTGTGAGAATTATTGTCAAAATGCCATTGAAAATTTAGTGCACCAGTAATTTTGCCCCACCCTGTAGTGCATCATCCTTCATATGTACCCCCCATCTCCGAGCCTTCTACTGATCATTGAATTTCTGGCGAGGACAATAGAGTTGCTCCATCGTTACTTTCACGACATTGATGGCGTTGAGCTCCACTTATAGAGGTTCACAAAGGTAAAAGATGTAAATGGCCTCTTGAAAAGTAGATTTTATAATAGATTACTCAGACCTTCCATGCCGTCCTTGAACGTGTTGGTATCGAAATCATGGGAAAAAGGATGTAAATATAGGATTCTAGTGAAAATAAATAAAAAGACAGTCATGGAATGGATCGAGGCAACAGTTATTATGTTGATATCATGAGGCGTAGATATAAGCTGATAGTTATCAAGTATGACGACAATCTCTAGCCATTAATCACTTCATTATATAAACCAGAACTTTGGTGTGTCGGTTTGTCGGTGTGTGTGTCGTTCTGTCCGTCCGGACCAACCGCTCACAAAACCAGGGAGTACGAAGGGCAACACTTCGTGATGTTGATGTCATGATCATGATAACACCCACAGCGGCTATATAAACACCGATCGAGCACACTCAGTCTCATTCTACATGGTGCTGCCGTGGCAGCCGGATGAGCGGGGGGGAAGAGGGGTAGAGGGAAGGGGGCAAGAAAGGGGAGGCTGGAAGGGAGGGGAGAGAAGAGGGAGGGAAGGGGAGAGGAGAAAGGGAGGGAGAACATGGCGCTGCCATGCGCCGGAGAGAAGGGGTATAAGGAGGTATAACACATTCAATAGTGAGGTGGTTAATGGAGTACGTCATGCTGCTATTCCGTGGTTCCTCCCTACCCTGTGATGCGCGCCGGGGAGCAAAACTGGTAATACAAATAGTACGTACTCTTTTGTGGATACGGTCAGTGAAGAAAGTGTAATCAGCAAACACGAGCAACTTCGTGATAACAACAACATTAAAAAAAACTTGAAAAAATGACTATACCTATACTCTACGCCATACATAATTTGCAAAAGTCTCCCACCAAATTGAGATTATACAGGTTATCAGTAGTCTCATATCACTTTTCATGGAGTTCACACAAATTCACCCTTATTGAAAACCGTTTACATTTAATTACAATATCACCTGTATCACCTGTCGTCCCGTTGATCATCGAATTGCTCGAGCGGGCGCCAGCAACGTCTCCATTCGTCCCTGTCGCGTGCAAGAGTGGTCCAGTGGATCCTCCTCGCTCGAGGGACACGAAGTCCTTCATTCCTTTCGTTCAGAGCTTTCGTGAAGAAGTCTGACCATCGGGCCGGCGGTCGTCCAGGTGTTCGTTTGACGTCCCGAGGGATCCAGTCGGTAACCGCTCTGGTCCAACGGTCATCGCAAAATCGCATGACGTGTCCCCACCTTATCTTCGATTCCTTGGCGAAAACGGCAGCGTCCCTGATCTTCGATCGTTGGCGTAGTTCGGAACTCCGGATTCCCCTCTGCACTTGCGTGTAGAGGGGAATTCGGAGTTCGGAACTACGTCAACGATCGAAGATCATGGACGGGTTATTTCAGGGTTACTCCTAGCATCGTCCTCTCGACAGCGCGTTGGATAACGCTGACCGCATGCTCGTCCTGCCTGCGCAGAGTCCAAGTCTCTGAGGCGTAGGTTAGGGCAGGAAGGACAGCGGAATCGAAGAGGTGGGCACGGAGCCGGATGTTCTTCGTCTTCTTCACTACTCCCTCGATGTTCTTGTACGCTCCCCAAGCCGCTCGTTTCCTCCTGCTCAGCTCTGGAGCTAGATCGTTCATCATATTGATTTCCCGACCTAGGTACACGTAGCTGGAGCATTCGGTGATGTTCGTTCCGTTGAGCGTGAATGGGGCATCAGGAACCAATCCGTTTCTCATAAACATCGTCTTCGTTAGGTTCAGCTGTAGACCGACCTTACCACAGGCGCAGTCGAAATCAGCCAGCATTCGCTCCGCTTGCTCGATGTTCGGCGTTATAAGAACGATGTCGTCAGCAAAACGAAGGTGGTGTAGTTGCCGGCCGTCGACCTTCACTCCCATGTCTTCCCATTCCAGTTGACGCATGACGTTCTCGAGAGCGGCGCTGAAGAGTTTGGGCGAGATGGTGTCGCCCTGTCGAACCCCTCTCTTGACGTCGAATGAGTCTTTAACCGTGTGGATATGGTCGATGCTGAACCCTCTTCGAAACCCTGCTTGCTCGCATGGCTGTCCTTCATCCAGTATTCTGCCGATCCTGTTAAGGATGACTCGAGTGAATAGCTTGTAGATTACAGACAGCAGGCAGATTGGGCGATAGTTGCCAATGTCGTCCAAGTCTCCCTTCTTGTACAGCAACACGGTCCTGCTGGTTTTCCACGGAGTGGGTACCTTGCATTCCGACAGGTAGCGCGTGAAGAGTCGAGCCAGAGTTTTGATGATAACTGGCGGTGCATTCTTCAGATGTTCCGGTTTAACCCTGTCGAGACCGGGTGCTGTACAATTCTTCACCGACTTGATGGCGTGTCGGACTTCGGAAGAGAGAACTGAGGGGACGACGTATCCATCCTGTTGCAGTTGATAAGTAGGCAGATGGACATGGCTATCGAAGTAACTGTTCCATCCGGACGTCGGAGGCAGGTCATCTTGGTCTTGTAGCTGGCAAAGCTTCGGCGGGCATTGCGGATGCTCCTCCCAGCCTCTGCTGCTCTTCGCTCCTTGAGATCTTCCTTTATCGCCTCTCTGCATAGCTTCGCAAGCTCGGACGTGAGTTGGTGATTGCCTGCAGCTCGTGCGGCTCCACGTTGGCGTATCAGCTCGAGAGTTTCCGAGACAGACGTCCCTTGGTGACTTGCAAACTCTCTGCCTTCCTGCCACAATCGTGAAGATGTTCAACGAGCCGATAGTATTCCTCGTCGATGTTTTCGATGACGGAATCCTCCCATAAGCTGAGAGAAGCGAAGTGGTCCCAGTTGATGACTGTCCTGGGGCTTCGCTTCCTGAACTTTGCTGCTCTCTCAACACGCATCGAGAAGTGGAATCTTGCGCGGAGGAGACGATGGTCCGATCCCGTGTAGAACTTTGGAACAACAGCGACGTCGGTCAGGCAAAACCTTCGATTGAAGATGATGTGGTCTATCTCGTTATTGAATGTACACTGCGTTTCATAATTATAGGTCCACCCTAAATTTTTGCTATTCCAAAGTTGCTGTGCATTTTTGGAAAATGCCGCTATTACCAATAGTTTCCCCATAACGAAAAACCTTGATACTGATTTCTGGAGAAATCTCGATTCAGAATTATTAAAATATCTTTTTTAGAACGTATTTTCACCGTTTCGCAAATATGACTACACATCACTTGTCGAGAGATTTTATTATAACAAAAAAACGTCACAAATTTTCAATAATGGGATGGTCCCCCATAATCATAAGGAACACAATAATACGTTTTGGAATGCTGGTAACCAAATTAGCTATTACAGTAGGATCGAAATTTGTCTGGCGCCGATGATCGACGTTTTCAGCTCTTCGGCTGTTCCATTTTGCTTTACTTTGCTGTGGAACTTTATAACAATTAAGGCCCAATGATTCTCTATTGGAATCTGATTCAGATAACATGGTGGCCACCAGATAACTGCCACATTTTTTCCTGCAATTCCATCTGGCGTGGAAGGACCGGCATGGACAGCCGCGTTATCGTGCGTAAAAATCAAGGATCGAGGGGGCTGTTGTCGAAAAATGGTAAAAGTCGCTTCAAAGAACTTCACGATACCCTATGGAATCCTGTGAAAGGAAACAAAGCGAGCTCTAGCCGCTCAGTCGTTCAAAGGTGCCTCAAACCATAAGGGATTCTCCGCCAAAATTACGTTACATTGAAACCATCTGCGATTTTCACGGAACCCTCCTGTACCCTCTTTTTCTATCAGATCCACCTAGAATAAACTTTTTCACGTCGATCTCAGATCACCTGTAGCACGAAACAAGGAGGTAGAGTCCAAGATCGCGAAGGGTCTTAACAGCCACACCTTCGTTCATTAAGTTGAGCCCTTTTCCACGGAGAAATGGAGACGTGCGATCTTGTAGCGCTCAAATAATCTTGGAACGCTCTTCATCAATCCGCTGAAGATGTATTGCTCTGCTGGCTTACTCACCACACGGTGGTTTTGCTCACGGAAGGCCGCATTTCAGCACGGACTTTGTTCGGACTCCTTGTCCAATTCGACAGAAGACGCCCAATTCCTCTTGATTTTGAATGAAACGCAGTCTTTATTTACCAAGGCTACTCTTCTTCCCGCACTGACCAGGATTTCGCACATAGTTGCTTATGCAGTATGAGCCGGCCGACATGGGAGGAAATTCTGCTCCTCAGCCATCCCACTTCAGTAAGTGCTCTGGCTTGAGCTTGTTACTGGGAAGAGATACGAAGTAATACGAGTAT
>MU870694.1:0-21711 GCA_036418205.1 Ostertagia ostertagi | reverse complement strand
AATTAACCGACCCCGGAGGGATGGAAGGCTTGGTTGGCCCGGGCGACTCACGACCCAGGATTTGATCCCCGGACCGCTCGCGTGGTAAGCGCGCCACTTGCCACTACACCACTTCCGCCCCTACGACTATGGGAACAAAAAAGCGCTATCGCAAAACGGGGGTGTGGCACCAATGCACTCAAAACTGCGCAAAACATGCTCTTTCCGTTAAAAACGGGACTAAGTTTCATGCGAGGGAGCAGAGACTTCAAGGTGCATGGGCCATTTTCATTCTTCTCGGAGTTCCTGCTCCTCCCACTAGGCTTAGTCCTAGACGATGCCCCTGCGTATTGCGATAGCGCCAAAAAAGGATTCGCCATTCCCCACTGAATTCTACATTTGCTTTAAGGCGGCAATTTTTGAGCCACTGGGAGAGTGGAAATTTTTCGCTTGCATTCTTTGATGGATCTGCGGGAGGCAATCCGAGACCAAAATTGGCCAAGAAGCATGGAAAATGGATTATAAATGTGGAATATGGGGCAAAATGAATGAGGCTGGATGGTCGATGACGAAAATAAAGCAATGTCTGGAAAAGAGAAATGGAACGAAAATGGGATCAATGCACCGAACCATACTGAATTGAAGGGTTCCAAACATTTTCCCTATAAAAATATACTATGACATTACAAATAGTAAAAAAGGTAATTATATCCGAATAATTAGTGAGCACCACAACTACTTCCTGGTGCAATAAAAAGAAGTACCGCCTTCAGAAGCACGCGACCGACTACTAGGAAAGTGGATTGCTCGGCTCCGCCTCTAGCTGGTGAGCCCCGTCTATCCGCTAATACTGGAACAAAAGTAGCACTGATGTCACGCATATTATTTATGGATCACATCCCGCTCAAGCCAGACTAGCCTCGAAACCATCCTTCTGGATTGATCTCTTAGGGCTGGCAGTTAAAGGCCAGGGAATGGAAGAACTTTGAACGCCTGCTGAGCTCACAAGCCTTTCCATGAGCTAAATTCCGATCCAAGAGTAGTCTTCTGAGACTCAAAACACAAGTCGAATGCGTGGCGTATGTCAAAATAACTTCTCAAAGCCCCACCACTCAATTATTAGGTTGTCTCATAAATAGTGTCGCTTTTTTTCAAACAAAAAGTTTTCATCAAATCCTCATGCTTTTACATCGTCATATACCATTCGAAAGAGAATTGTCTGCTCTACAAGATATGTTCTTCTTCCACCTCTGTTCCAGGTTTTCAAATTTTAGGCCTGCGAAATGGGAGGTCCGCCGACAAAAATTGACCAAACCGACAACTAGCTCTAACTTTATTTTCCCTGGAGAAATCAATCAATGATGTACCCTCTACTTACTCATGACCTCTTCTGAACATTCCACCCTTAGGTTGCCGAAAAAGCTTTGCCGTGTTTCTTTTCGAATTGGCTGACCGATAAGCCATAGCAATTTTCAAATTGAAATTGTTCCTCGTAAACGCCATTGTTTTCATATCAAGTGGTGTTCCTTTTGTGAGCACTTCTTCTGCTCTATTCGCTCATTTGTTTTGTTTTGATGTTTGTTAGGAATTAGCTCGAATTTTAGGTGTTTAGGAGTAAGGTGCTTTATCCACGAAAGTGACCGCATTTCTTTGAAAAAAATTATCCCTGAGAAGATGAGAAAATCAACCAGGCGTACATTCCTAACTTAGTCATGACTTGTTCTTTAAATTCTACTAGTTTTTCAATGTCTCAGCTATTCGTGTGAGATGATAATGCAACTTTCAAACTGTTAGTTATTTCCAATGATTGTTTCCATTTAGTGTAACTGTTGGTCACGATGTGATTGTGTTTGTTTTGTATTTCTAGACCTGAGGAAGGGCTTAGAGCCCGAAACGTCGTCACATAAAAGATTTTGAAGAGTTTCATATCATCTGCACACGAAGAACATATCTTACAATGAAGCTCAGAAACCCTATGATATTAAATGTCTCGGCTATAAAAAAATTTCGACCTCGATCTCAGGTAATGGTGCTCGACCGTCGAGTTCTGGTTGAAAAACCAGGTCTGGAAATGGAACGACGCGACTTGTTGGGAAACCTAATAGTGTAATGTTTAGAAGAGGTCATGCATAAGTAGAGGGTACATCATTGATTGATTTCTCCCAAGGGAAGATAAAGTTAGAGCTAGTTGTCGGTTTGGTCAATTTTTGTCGGCGGGACCTCCCATTTCGCAGGCCTAAAATTTGAAAACCTGGAACATAGGTGGAAGGGGAACATAGCATCTTGTAGAGCAGACAATTCTCTTTCGAACGGTATATGACTCGATGTAAAAGCATAGGGGATTCAGATTATAGAAGATATTTTTGATTGAAGCAAACGCGACACTGATTTAATGAGACAATCTTGATACCATTCGTGAAGTCGACTTGGTGAAATGGCACTAAGTGTGTTTGAAGCCTAACTTCTTCGCATCCCTAGCTCTCTCCCAAAAGAGTTCTCGCAATAGCATACGTTGGGACGTTCGTTCAACGGATGCTTGAGCCTGCTATATCCGAGTTGTCGGTAGTTGGTTCACTGTGCGAAAAAAGGAGATTATCTATGAGAAAGGATATGGTAAAGCTCTGACTTCAAGGTCTAAAATCGCACGCATTTACCTGACGAAATAAAAAAAATATATCAGAAAGGGTGAGTGACCGCAAAATAATACGCTATCGCGATTGGAACTTGCACATAGCTGAAAGCTGTTTCTCTCACACAGGAATGGTAAATTTTCTTTTTTGCAGGTTTTTAGGGGCACTAGTGAATTGCTCATGAAGAATTGTCCCGGACAAGCTTTGGAAAGACTAAGTTTAGCACGATTGAAATAAAAATGGTCTAGATTTTTGTAAAGATGACCTTGGAATCAACATATCAGACAATTTTTTCCCCCCGTAGAGGATTCACGACATCGTCCAACTTTCCTCAGTAACGCACGCCGAGTCTCAGCCCAGTTGGGAACATGCATAACGACTGGGCGAACATTAGGCGAATACACCATAAACCACAGAAACGAGCAATAATCAAAACAATTTCTTCCCTTATCGCCTATTCGACTACTCGCCCAATGGCGATCGCCAACTCCGACGGCTATCTAAGCAAGAGCTGAAGTCGATCTCAAAGGGTATAGATGGAAAGCAGCAACCATGTGGCTATATTCCAATCGCAATATTGCTCTAATGACCGCACCTACGTCCTAATGTCGCATTGAAACCGATCGTGAATAATAAAGAATTCCATACTTCGAATACCGCTACCATTTGTCCAATTTCCAGAAACGGAACGAATTTTCTTCGGGGTATTCCCGACCATTGGAACAATAACAATTCATGTGATGGCATTTGCAATTTAGACCTTTTCCAACGAATTTCTGTTGAATGAATAACAAAAAAGAGCGCTGAAAATAATCAAGGTAAAAGACCGGCTCTCGTGAGAACGGGGCAAAAGACAACACTGCCTCGTACACCAGTTTGCCGTTCTGCTCTCTGTCCCGGGTCCATTCCCACGGGACCCAAAACAAATTGAAAGCTGCAGACACCTGATGGCATCCTCCTTCAAAGTGCCCATTTTGTCAATCTGGAAATGAGAATTGCGTACTTTGCGTACACTGATTTTGGCAAATTTCAGCCATCCTCATAAAATTCCCTCACCACTCATAAAAATAGTTTGGGGAAATCGTAACAGGCCAGTGCACGGGTACTCAGCGGACAGCTATTAGTTTAGGGCTATTACTTTTGCTATTCTGCTTTTTATTAGCACGGTTATATTTACGGTAGCGCAGCTTGAATGCATATAAACAAATGAATAAAAAGTAAATAAACAAATAAATAAATAAATAAATAATGAAGCCATTACTGAATTCTTTCAGGGCTATTTGAACGTATTTGACATCCTCTCAGTTTCACAGAGACTGTGATCATGAGTTCGCATTTTACCCTCACCTCATCGTTTTCAAGACTTGACCTACATATGTTCCGGCAAAAAGCTCGAGCATCCATTACCCTTGGTAAGTAACTGAATTCGGAAGCAGGGTGAACCACGGTAGACGCTTTTTCAAGAGGGGGGGGGTGGATTTGTAGAAGTTTTGGGGGGTCGTAGATGGAGATGTGCGAAGCGGGAGAAGTGGAATCCGTCCGCATAGAATTCCATCGTGTCAATTTTCCTATAACGCCATCCCCCTCGTCCCTTTCCCTCCTTCCCAACGCTCTTAGGGTAATGTTGGGAAATTGTTGGAGGCAGATGAAGTTGCACGGCAACTTTGAAGCACCATGACTAGAGGAGGTCATAGTATAAAACTTGGTAGACGGCGTTAGGTACAGGTCTCATCCAGGCCTCCGTTGAGGGATCCTGGCCATTTTTGAAAACTGTGGGTTACCACCTAAATGCCTCTAATCGCTACCAGAAGACGATTCAGATAACTATAACAGCGAATGAATATCAATAGGGGTGATGGTGGTGCAGTGGCAAGTGGCGGCGCTCATCGCGCGCACGATTCGGGATCTCTCGACTGAATTCTGCCCAGGCCAAGTGAGCCTTTCGCTCCTCTTGGGTCGATTACTTGCTAATACATTTACCTGCAAAAAAACGCATCGGCTAGGTCAGCAACTATAATTAAGGCCAGCCCTTGTCCTCGCTTTCGATGCTGGAAAATCGGCAGCGTCATTGCGCCGAAATGGATCAGAAATTAACCAAGACCATTCGAAAAAGAACGAAAAAGCCGCAGGTTCATGCATCCGGATCCGCCCACGAATCTTCCTTGTTTGTTAATTAGCTTAAAGAATATCTGGCAGAAAAAACGTTGAATTAAATAAAGAAGTAGGTAGTTGTGTTGAATGGAATCAGACCAATAAATGAACACAACATTTGTATAATATCTGGAAGGCTCCCGACCCGCTGGGCTGATTCCTTTTTTGAGTATTTCAAAAAACGCGGCCTGCGAAAAAAAAAACGCAGAAAGAAAACGCATGCGAGTCGCCAGAAATCGGCTGGAATGATGGAGCGCGAAAGACTGCTAAGCGAAGGACAAAAAAATCATTTTGAGGTAAGTAGTCAATGTAAAGTAAAAGTATTTGTATAATGCTTTAATTTCAAGCCAATAAAATTGTAAATTCACATTCACACAAAATTAAAACGGTACAGACATCACATCCCAAAAATCAGCCATATAGTTTATTTCGGACAGGGGCGCTTCTAAAGAATTACATACATTGAAACTTCTAAGAGCTCCGTACTGTCCTTAAGTACGTGTCGGAAAGATGCTAGCCTTCACTGTGAGCTTAATCGCATTTAGTGCTTTTTAATGGCATCGCAGCAGTGATAAGACGCTTTTCTTCTCAAGCGATACGCCATCGGTCTAGAAATAGCACCATAAGAGGCCAGCCTCATCAAGTCATTTAGACGTGTATAGACGTCATTAGTTCGGAATGACTATAGATGGATTCAAGGGCAACTTCTGAGCCGAATGAGCCATCATCCCCTGGAGGATCGGCAGGGGAAGGCCAACAGGCAGCTCGTTCTTTCTCATGGTCAGAGCAGAGCGAATTTGAATTTGCACTTCGGAAGTCAAAAATCGGAAATAGAATCTGAAATACTCCCGAAAACCGGAACGACTTTGAGATACCAGGAAATTACATGGGCAGTTACAATGCTAAAAGGATACGGGTATGTAGGTGGCCCATCGGAAAGAAAACCATAACAACAGAAATGATAGAAGATGTTTAGTGGGCGGTGCTAATGGTTGGCGCTCAGTTCAGACCCCACACGGCAAGGAAAACCTGTATAAATATTGGATTTCAACAAAACGAATGCAATACACAGAAGAAGTGGTTTGGGACCATGGTTCTTCAACTCGCGAAGTTTTCCCATCTCCGCGGTTTCTGTGCTACATGAGGTTTACTTAAAGGCAGTGATCACGATGGCTGGAAGGCGGTGCGAATAGGACTCAAGGTACTCATTGTGGAGGGGTGTTAAAGGAGTACCACAGCGCGCGAGTGTCAGGTTAGTCCATCCATGAATCTAATGATCCACTCTAAATCGCACGGCCTCCTTCCTTGCAAAACATGGACCTCCGCACAACAAAGAAACATGATGAAAGGAAAAAAAAACACTTCAAAAAACATGTAGTGAGATCAGAGGGTGAAACAAAGGACATGGGGAGGAGGTAAAATGAAGAAAAAAAGAAACAAGACGGTACGAAGAAGTCTCATGCGTCAGTACTTCCATTGTTAGTTCTTGAAACTGAAGACTCCGCTCGCTTCTTATTTCATCTTGGAAAAAGCGTCAGGTCCAATCTGATAACACATCTGCCGGGGGTTCGCTCGTCTTCCAATTTCAGTCGCGAAATGGACGCGATTTTAGAGCGCAGGCCAAACACACCTCCCGTGATTCTACTATAATGAACAAAAAAGCAAATGAAAAAAAACCATGAATGGTCACTAGATATAATATTTACAAGTCAATGTGTAATGAATATTAAACTATATATAGTAGAATTCAGTTAAAGAGTATTGATACTAAAAAGAACATTATTCACTTCAAAAAGAAATTTCGATTTTTTCCATATTTTGAACTTTTTTTAAATAATACTTGATTATTGAATTTAAAGGATTTAGAATCTCACTCGTCCTGATTTTTAGCCACTGTCTTCCTCACGCCCTGGCGACAATTGCAGGCTGCAGCCCATGGCTGCCATTGTCTAAGACAACCCTTGTAACCATAGCCTGCCGCAGGCGGAATGTGTTAACCTATCGGCCCTGTGCGGGTGGCAATTGCCACCTACCAAATTGAACGCTGATTACTCTGAGACAGCATGGTCTAAACCTGCTAGAATTGTTAGTCAACATACCTCTAAATATACTAAACTGGCCATTTCGTTTTCTTGCTGTTAGTACCGTATGCCAATTAAGTGTATTTTTTACTTAAAACACATTAGAATAATTCCTAAATTAAAATTATGGGTTATGCAAGATTATAAACTTTTTCGGCATAACTATGAAATTTCGAATTGTTTCGACATAAGCTTAAAAACTAAGAAGGTGGGCCAATTTTCAAAGCTTCTTAGTTTCTTTGTTTGTGATCGAATAGCTTCCAAATTTCGCCATAATGATACCTATATGCTCACAAGTAATAAACAATAGCTAGAAGAAAAATTTCTCCACGGGGAAAAATTCAGGTCCGAAAGGGTTAAGGTCGATTTTGCGCCATGTCGACGGAGAACAAGGTACTGCACGTTGGCATATCCTTGTCGGTCGATACTGTCCCGGTTAGGTGGCATAAGACGTATTGCAGGAGACAGAAATAACGGCCCAAACGAGTTGCTGTGCAGGCCAAAGCCAATATACCAGCGCCGAACACTCAGCTTATTTCATCTAGTATTATGGGATTCAACAAAGCCCAAGTGATTCTGGGATTCTGGGGTTCTGACGAAGGGAAATGCGAAGGCTAAATATAGCTACTGATTCCTGTACGAGTCGATTTATAAAATAATCAACTGAAGATAAATATCTATGAATAGATAGCCATAACACCCCTGGATGAAGCTTTTGAAGCCAAGGCGATGGTCGCCGACTAATCCGCCGGAGCACAACAACAGCTACGTCATACCGATATCACGACATTAGCTATCAGCTCATCATCTACGGCAGATCGGTCGGAGCCGTGGTCGCCAGGGCTCTCCGGCTTATTGTTAATCCTCTCCGAATTAGAACCGCTCTGCGGGAAATAAGCTCTTAAGCCGTTGCGGATGTGTGGCATATGACGTCAAATTTGCAGCATTAATGAGCAAAACTGCACTGGAGTGTGCCACACATTCGACTTTCATTCGGAAAAGCCGACGTATTTCTACATGCAGCAGACTTGTGCTTGAGCTATTCGTTGAAGCCCACCTTCGTCCAACTCAGTGTCACTATTCTCTTGAATGATTCGAACGAGGTTCTACTTGGAACACCCCTGTGCGGCACCTTGCAGTCGGTTCGACGCTCTCATTAGTAGTCGTTAACACCTTAGTTGTTCTGCTACTGGCTGAGATCACGAACATCCTTCCTAGCCCTTGAAAGCGGAGTCCACGATGAACACGCACTCCTACCAGAAACCAAGGAGAAACGGTCAGAGCCGTAGAAGATGGACCCTTTCATGGCCCAATTGGCGCATCCGTCTGCCTGTGACTCTTCGTCGAGTGCAGCCTTTTAACGCTGGAGCATAAACTCTCTCTAAACGCAGTCCGTCGACGGGAGGCGGAGCGGCGTGAGCGACGCGATTATGACTCTGCTAGCCAGTTGGGAGCATTATCGACATTACTAAACGTGCATCGTTCTGTACCCTTAAGGACACGGCGTTCCTTCACCAGGTATACAGGGGGGGGCAAAAAAAGGACATTTCAAAGACAGGTCTTCAAATCAGATGGATTTAATCCCACTGTGCTCAATTCAAACCAAATGGTACCAAATTAGAATTTAAAAGCGCGTGTTATTTTACAAGGAAATCTTCAAGTGGCTACGTACGTGGGGGGCATCTGAAAAGTTTGCCGCGGGAGCTGCGTCACTAGATCGAGCTCAGGGTCTTCGGCGATTTGTACCACAACGCGCCTTTACTGAAAGCCGAGTTTCGGATGGGGTTTCCATAATGGACCAATGTCTCTAGGAAACTATCCGACATTGAATCGATTCACGAAATTATGTAAGAGCTTCAGGCTGAAGCAGTTACGGTAGGCCTTCTTGAGCTTGACGACGATGACAGATGACGTCATATTCTGAAGACGGTGAGGGCAGTGAAGGAGGGTCTACCTACTATAGAGGGACTTTAGAGAATATTTGCTGAGGAACTTCCTTCACCGACGGTAAACCCCTGCGAAGAAAAGAGGATAGGATGCAACATGGAAATCCTTTTTCCCCCTCCCCCCCTGATGTGTTCCATCTCCGACCTAACGAGCTTCGTGGAATAAATCTAGTCAACAACCATAAGCGGGTTAAGAACAAGGAAGGAAGCAAAATAAAGCGCAGGAAAGAGTGCATCTCTTTAGGGACAAGCCTAGGAGGTGCCAAACTGGGGATGTAATATAAGAATTACATCACGCATCCGAACAAAGTCTTTCCTCTTACCGCTGATTACGTCCCGTTTATGACAAAAACGTGATATTTCACGCGATTTTAAATGCAATGCCACATTAATGCCCCGAATCTTGCAATAGCGCCCAAACTCGATTTCGGTATAAAGTTTGGAGGCATGGCGTACTCCTGATTGAGTCACCGTGGTCCCTGTCATTGTACAGTCGTCTCGCCGTTCCTTCTTTTTCAACTTTTCAACTTTTTTCTTTTTTCATTACATAAGCTAAAGAAATGCAGGGTAAAAATGAGGTAGGACCACAAATAAACTCAGGGGCAAGAAGGCAGGAGCAACGTGGGATGAGTAAGGGTATGGCAACAGCGAGGCAGGCGAAAGTTGCTGATGGCTCGGCACTTGCCATTCTCGGCACAGCATCTCTAGTAATTAGGGGAATGGCCAAAATCGCTAGATAAATACTCCCGTGTGCCGACGAAAGCGCATCGAAGAGCTGATGGAGAATGACATCGAGGGAGACATCCGCCAGCAGACAAACAACAACACATCCCCCACCTCACCAGACGTTTTGTATTAGCGAACATTCTTAAATGATAGCTGATGGTGCCAATTAATTGTTTCGTTGAAAAATTGAGCGGTCTGCGATGCTTTACTTCCCTTTTTGGATGCGCCATGCACTCTGGTTGCATCCAGAAAACTAGAACTCACTTGCAATTTATGTAATGGCATTCAACGGAAGAGCCCAAATCGTTCCTGTAGAATTTTTGTATTTCGATGAAAGGGATACGTGGGCTGCTACTCGACTAGTACTAGCCTCCCTGGATCCTCTTCTACGCGCCCCCCCTCCGAATTGTGAGCCGTAGTCATCTATTGTGGGTGCGTCGACAACACAATGATGATGAAAGGAATTGTTTGACGCCTAATCCGCATACCTTTGCTGTTAGAAGTTCCTCCAGCTCGTTAAGAGCTGTCCTGACAAGGCCCTTCAGCAGCGAATAATCAACGATATATGAGCATACCAACAATACCGCCAAAAGCTTTCGCTCGATTTGGTAGTGGCAGAAATACTGCCCGACGGATAGCGAACATGAGTGTACCAGGGGGGGGGGGGGGATTTTTTCTCCAGACTCGAATGAATAATCACACTCGCTCAGCTCGAGCAGTGATCTCCCAGCTCAGCAATTTTGCGACGATTCATCTCATCAAGAAATTCAGGTGGCCATCGACGTGGACGCATAGAGAAGTCGGTCCTGGAAACATGGCTGCTTTGTGGTTCTGAGCTCAGTGGGGTTCTCGACTGATCGTGTACCGTTACGACGGGTTCCGAAGGAGCGGGTTCCGAGGGGGTTTGCATAGTTAGAGCTAATGTCCCTAGGAAACTATCCCACGTTGAATCGATCCAAGAAATTATGTAAGAGCTTCAGGCTGAAGCAGTTACTGTAGGCCTCCCTGAGCTCGACGACGGTGACAGATGACGTCATATTCTGAAGACGGTGAGGGTAGTGAAGGAGGGCCTGCGTGTACTTATAGAGGGACATTTATGGAATTTTGCTGAGGAACTTCCGTCAACGACGGCAATCTCTGAGAAAAAAAAAGGCCGAAGTGCGACCTGAGCAAAATTCTTTTTGGCCCCCCCCCTAATGGCTCAGGCAGGCCTTAGCCTAAATCTTAGCGTCAGAACAACATTACCAGTTTGAACTAACTCTAAATCTGCATAAATGTATTATTCTTGACCGAACTTAAATCGTAAGTGAAAAATTGGATACCGATCCTACCAGGCAAAGAGCTTTTTAGAGTTCTAATGAAATTTAGTCACGTAACGTTCTTTAGTGTGGCGCATACCGATCTGAACCTACACTAAAAACGCGATTTATTTAGCGCAATTCGTATGAAGTATTTGAAGTTTTTGACTTCAACAAATAATCATAGTAAATTTGTTCATTTCAACCTTATTCTTCAAAAACTTTGGCATTTCTAAAACTTTGCGACCCTTGCTTCAAGACGGTCTCATGTGCCTTCCACCACCATCAGTTTTAGTCCCCATGCGAACCTTTCTCCTTACTCTGATCGCCACCCTCGCCATCATGACTGCTTTTGTAGTTTTGATTGTGAAACCAGTCTACACACTCGAACTCCGCCCAACTTCGCTTTCCCAGGAAAACAGTCGTCAAATCAGAGAGATACTGCGCTAAATATTATCTGAATAACTCAATCAAATACAAAACCCTTTTTTTAACGGAGCCTTTCGCACTTTTCCCGAGAGGTAGGCAGCCTACTTGGTCAACCCAATGCGCCATCCTCTCCAAAAACACAAATGCGACACCCTCCCCCTCCTTCGAATAGTGCGGACGGACGGTTGATCACGGTTCCGAATGCCGTTTTCGAGGAATTTAACGGGTGGCAATACTTGGGAATGGAAAGCGTAATAACTTCGTATAAAGTCTAGTGTAAACGTATTCTAGAGTTATCGTGAGAAATTTTCATATGATTGGATTGATAGAAGAGCAAACGTTGCGGAAGTAATTAAAAAAAACAAATGAAATATAAATAATCAAATGAATAATAATAATCAAATGAATAAGCAAAATGATGGTGAGTGGAGGCCGCGAAAAACTGGATTGCGACATATATGGGTTCAAAAAAGCAAACAGTGAAAGCTGCGTTGGGGCAACCCTACCCCCTTGTGCTCTGCGGAAGGATCAAGATCGGGGTGTTGATAACCCTAGAGAAAATAGCCTTGATAACGCTTAAATTTAGAGCAGGTTATTGCTAAGGGATGGCGAAGTCAGCCTGAAATGGAGAAGACAAGCGATCCGGGGATGATGGCAGGAAACTTACGCCTTGGAAGGGATAGAGAGAAGATTGGGCAGAGCAAGTGCTCCAGATTCAGTGGACCACTGACCACGTGGGAAGAATTCGGATAGAATATTTTGAAGGTCTATTCCGATAAGAGGAGGCATTGCGGTGCACAGTAATCTCTAACGCCAGTTTGTTCAGCTAAACGACTCCTTAAAGGTGACGAGATGCTATCAGCTTCTGGTTTTTATGTAATTTATGTGCTCTTGTGTTTTATAACATAATACACAATCTATGAAAAGTAATATTCACTTAGTGAGCGTTTATAATTAAGCCTAGGGAGAGGGAGGAAAGCCCTCAAAGAAATCGAGGATTGCTCTGGAACTCTGGGTTTCCCTCCCCCTTTTGAGGCTATGTCCTGAACCTTTACACTGGGAGAAAACTCTGTCCTGTTTTTAAATAGGTTGAGCGCTCTAAACCCCCTTACTGAAATAGACCCTATGTTGGATTGACATTTTAATCGTCCTTATGACGAAGTTGCTTCTATGAGCGTGTTCGCCAAAGTCCCTATCCTTATCGCTAAGTAACCATAGCGCTAGAGACGCAGAGCATAATGGAGCCTCCTTCCTCTAACACTAATTTCACCCAAGCGAACTGGCTCGGGGAAAACACAAAAGTACACAGATGCTATTTTGAATACCTATGGCATGATTGGAGATGACGTACAAGCTCTAAAACACTTTTGAGATCTAATTCGGGTCCGTAAGATCGGATTCGACAAAGGCGTTCCCAGAGAGCGGCCTAGGAGACTCCCGAAGCAGAGCCGACTTGATAGGGTGCATGTAGAATTAGTATTAATTGGCATTATCCCCATCAGGCATTCAATGGGGAAAAATGGCGCCGATATACCAGGAAAGCTAATCCGCCCCCAACAGAATATCCGGTGAAGGAAGAAGGAGAACGGGACTGAATCTGGAGAGCTCTTCCCCTAGGAGCTGGCCTTCAGATGTGCGAAGCTGACGAATCACTTCTGGAGGCTCTACCTTATGGACCAGTTTCCTCCAGACGAGATGCTCCATTCGTACCACCAGAGGATTACCGACGTGAGCTAAAGCAGAGGACCAGTGAGCTCCCCTGTGAGCTATTCTGGGTTGCCTTCAAGAGCTGTTGCTCTCTAATTGTTGTTGCTCACTGCCACTTTACTGTACACAAACAACCATAAGGTACCGCCGCATCATAAACAGCAGCACAGCAAAGTGAGCAATACTCATAACTTAACATAACCACTTTTAATCCTGGCTGTCAAGGCTATAGACAAATCGTCTAGCTTCGACTCTCGATGAACATTGTAAACTAGCACTAGAGCCTTTCGGAAAGACAGCCGCTAGCACAAAATTATGGGGTCATTGTAGTGACAATGGGCTTGAAAACGCATCAAACAATTACTTCGTGTCAAGAACCTTAGACGCCTTACGAGCAATCCCAGGATGCGTGAGCAATTTTCATTTTGCCAGAAATTCCTGCCTTCCACGCTCGATCAAGCGGACATGTACGTTTTTGCATTGCGACCGACGGAATCTGGACAATCCTCTCCGCTTGTGAAGCCAGCACTGAAATCTCTCAATTACCCAGAAAGAAAATGGCTGGCTAACTGCTTGGTCTCAGACGAATCATTGTTAACTGGCGCCCATCAGCGAGTTGGGGGTTGACCAAATAGACGTAAGTCCATGGTGTACAGGGGAGGAGGAGGGGGGGGGGGCAAGAAAGCAGCATTCCCTCCAACATTGAAAGCGGAATTATTATGTCGCTTGAAGAAAGTTCTGCGCTTTTCGACCCTGAGATTTTCAAATGCCTGCTATGCTCGGCTCAGAGCGAAAACTTTTTGATGTGGAGTAAGCCTGTGTATTACGACAACGTTTGCAATAATAGCCGCGTTGGACTCGACCCGGTAGTGCAGAATACTGGAGCTCTAGAGACGATGAACCCGGCGGAGGTCGTTTCGCATCATGTTGGTTTTTGAAGCATAACTCTTTGGAGAAGCTATCCAGGTAGTCGAGAAAGTGACAAATTATAGGCAAAAGGTCTACCGAGTAGGATGTTCGCAGGACTAATTCGTAGCCAATCTTGTCGAACTTCTGCAGGGTTGGTTGTGGAATGTGCGTCCGAGCTACCTGTCAGGGACGAGCCGGTTCCTTTATAATGAGGAATTTCGAGCATATGTGCCAGAGTTCTAGGAGTAGTTTACACATTACCAAGATAGACTCATCCACGATTACACGAATCCACCTGGTCAGAAATAGTGGACCAGCATCTGTCCTCACGAAAGTACTCAACCTTCCTTCATTGAAGTTTCACTTTTGCAAAGTTTGTAGAGCCTGATCGCGGTTCGATCACTTCCACAAAGGTTCGCACGCTGTAGCAAAGAATCCGTTCTTTGTCGTACGTCGCAAATGATCAAAAAGTCAGGTCGTTTTCATGGCATGAAACAAGCTAGAAGCGGCGAACGACCCTTCAAAATGGTGAGCTGTCGCGGCACGCCCTATTTGAATTTTTGGGACTTTCCAGCTCTTCCCGTACAACAAGAAAACACAATGCAAGTGCTAGATTTGTGCAAACGTGCTTCAACCAGAACGTTCGACTAATCGTTTGGCGTTGTGCAATCTCCGACCACCACCTTCATCATTTTGAGCTCTCACATATCCTTACAAGTAGAGCTTCAGGTATATAGTTACTGCGAGTCAGACCAGGCATCTAATATAATTGACTGAATATGACCTGCTCCTTCCATACTGCTGTTTGAACTCAAGAAGTAAGTAAATCATGCAAATTCGCCCTCCTGTATTCAAGGCTTCAGAAAATGAGAACTTAATGATAAGAAATCATATGTAGCTAGCCTAGCTGTTAGATAGAACAAGAAAAGCTCTTCAAAACCACATACAGCTCATTGGCAGCTTGCTTGAATTCGTAACAAAATAAAGCGTTCAAAAACGAAACACCGAAAAGCGCAAGAACTTTCTTCACGACCTAATAATTACACTTGCTGGATTCAAAAGTAGCATCCCTACTGCAAATTGAAGAGCAAACCTCAGTCTAGCGAAAACTTCATGATAGCCTTCTACCGCGACGACACAGAAGATTTCCCTTCGGGGCGATGAAAAATTTAATGATGTGCGTCATGGGCACTCGTGCTCTTTTTTTTTGTTTCCGGCAACACCTACCTGTAGATGGACTGAAACGATGCAGGTAACGAAACGAAATTCTTCAACACTCTTCACCAAGCCAGCGTGGGGGCTTTAATTTGCTGTTACACGGCTGAGCTGCCTAGGCTCTTACGAAGTTATTACGGTGTAATTTGCAAGCAGTTTGCGGATGACATCAAAGTATATAGGAAAATAGAAGGTATTGATGATATAAGGAATATTCAAAGTTCTTTGGATTCTATTTTGCAGTGGTCTAAATCATGGAGTCTACCTCTAGCACCCGAGAAGACAGTGTTCATGAGAATTGGTGGCTCTATATTGCCAGGAGCCTATAGACTTGGGGAGCATATTCTGAATGAAGTCTCCGCTGTTAAGGATCTTGGCTTCCATTATGCGTATAACAAGCTCAGTTTCTCTGATCACTACGAGTCCATCTTCAGGAAAGCGACTTTCCGCAGGTACCAGATTTTTAAGGGTTTGACAGTTAACGATAAAGAAGTTCTGATCAGGGAATACAAAACGTATGTAAGTCCAATTGCAGAATGCGGTGTGTCAGTTTTTTGCCCTTGTAAGAATAAAGACGTGAATTACTGGAAAAAATTCAGGATAATTATACCCGTAAAATATATATTAAGTCGGGGCAGGTAGAGTTCTCTAGTGTGCCTCGCCCAGCCTCTAGGAACCAAAGTTTTAAACTTCATAGCCTTAAATCACGTAGGAAAGTGTATGATGTTTGCATGGTTTTTAAGATACTAACTGGGATTTCCAAAATTGATGCGTCCAAATTCTTCAGTAGGATCGAATCTAGAACCAGGGGTGGTTCGGTGAAAATTTCATATGCAACGCCTCGAACCAATTTGAAGCTTCCACAGTTTCACCTGTAGAGCAGGCTCAGTTTTTATCTCCCTTAAATCAAAAGTTGCACTACTTTCTCCTGCTTTTATGCACTTTAAACGCCTTGCGAAGAAAGAACTGTTGAGTTTTACTTAGTGTATGATGATTTAGTATAGCACATTGTTGTTTTCTTTTCCCACGTCTACCTTATGTAGCGTATGAATAAATAAATAATAAAATCAATAGGACGAGTCCTTAGGCGAAGGAGGAGCTCGAGAGTGCTTCAGCCATTTCCATTCTCCCCGGAATGCCTGCCCCCTCCCAGGTTAGTCCTAGAGGATGTCCCCATATATTGCGATAGCGATAAAAACTGTTTACTCACCCCTTAAGTCAATCTTGCTCTCTAAGGCATAGTCCTGAACTGAGTATTTCCGTAACCACCGATGCAATGTTCCAGGATGCTCCCTCTCCTTACAACTCCCTTGTGCTGACTAGTGTTCGAGTCCAAATTCCAAGCAAAAATGGTACAACTCTCGGAACCTACTGGGATGTCCATCTTCAGCATTTGATAAGTTAACGTCTAAAAGAGTAAGCTTGCCGACGACTCGATGCAGAAACTCGATACGTGTTTGGTGAAGAGTTCAGGGAAAGTGATGATGAAGTAGCTACTCTCGAAAAAGATGGGTAAAACGAGAGTATCGTGCTGCCGCTACATGACGACGTGGGCGGCGACGGCTAACAAGCTTCGTTATTCGATCGCGGTGCACCGTCGGGTGTTGACGATAAACACACAGCGGATACTCAATTTTCTAGGGAATACTGTGACTATCAGGAGTTCGCATTGGGACCAACAGATCGTCGTGAATCTTTTCAATAGTGAGCGCGTCAACCATTTTCATAAGGTTCTGCCTTCATCAATATTTTCTGAGCAAATTAATCCCAGGGCAAAAATCACTGAGCGTGAATAATCCGATTTGGAAGAGGGGCGGAAGTGGCTAAAATGAAGGTCTTCATTCTCAAAAAACTCCCGCTAAACAAATCCACTCGCTGAGCTTGCAGTAAACATTTCGCCGAGTGTCACACCTGATCGTCGCTGAGGGGGAGCTTCTCAGTGTCCACGCAAAGCCGAAGAGGGGGAGGCTCTAGGCAGGGTAGCTGCCACGTATGGCTTCGGAATAAACCCTAACCTTGGCCTCTTCTCGGATTGTTAACGAGAACAATGCTTAGTTGCTAAAGTTTGGCAGAGTCGCCCTATTTAAGGGGGAAATATCAAAGCAATCTGCGGCTACCCAACTAAATGTCTCTGTGAAGTCTGAGATAAGACAAGCAATCACACACAATCCCAATAGGCCACCTACCAAAACTCGACCTGGTTGTCGGAGCCACCTCAAAGGATTATTCCACGATGAGGAAGAACCAAAGAAGGGGAAAACTGCTAGTGGAGAGAGACGGACCTCCTAAGGGCGCGGACAGACATGCCATTCTGATCAAAGGATGTGCCACTGACGGTCTAGCATGACCATCGCCGCTGCACAAGTTGGCACTGCGGTCGTTGTTCTAATGGTTGATGTCCGGCGTCCATCCGGGCTTACTGTCGTCTGCGCGGTAACGTCTCTCCTCGCGTCTTTGGTATTGAATCTCTACCGTTCATGCAGAGTAGAGAGCATTATTGTTGATCGAGGCACACCCCGATAAGGTCTGCGCAAATCAGCAAACGGAGCGAGCACCGCTTTGAGTTTCTAGATCACTTTTTCTCGTTTTTTCTTCTCCATCCTCAAACATCACTGGCCACCTACTTATTTAATTTTCCAATGGGTTTCCTTTTATCGTAAGATTCACCTAGCCAGCAGCGGAACTACGGTAATCTGGGCCCTTAACTTCAAGAAACAATAAGGTTGTAGAAGCATGGAGGTTGCAGTAGTCATGAATTGGTTCGATCCCGTCTTGCTTCAAAAGAAGGCATTCAAAGAAGTTCAACCCACCGAAAGCGTAAGTCCCTTAAAGTTGTGCTACATTTAGATTACGATGAAAAGGCAGCCCACTAAAAATCAACGTAGAGGTGGTGACGCAAGGATAAAAAAAAAACAGAAAAACAACCTAGAACCCAAGAAGTGGAACCTCCTCTACCCATCATTTGCACTCAGTGCTCTGATCGTTTGCTTGAGCACTCATAACGCAACGCTTTCTGTACCCGAGCCAGCACATTCGGGACGGCCTAGGGGCAGTATCAATGATTTACGTACGGTCAGCTACATCGCGGGCTATCCGAGTTGAGAATAATCAGGTTATCAAAGTAGATTCGATTAGGATACAATAAGTGTTGAGAGCTAGAGTGAGCTAAGAAAATAGAAGCGTGCATGAGGCCCGAAGGAGAAGATAGGAATTGATAGACTAGGAAGAGTATGGGAGGTGGTCGATGACTTAAAGAGATCGTGTTCAAAGAGGAAAGACGCAATCTCTAATCCAATACGAGACCACTCAGACTGAAACCGACCTCCTTTCGTTTCATTCCCTTTTCGGGATTCCCTGTTCTTATTGACGCCTAATTGAGTGTTCTGCATTAATTGTAAGGTCATTTTCGGGGGTACCTGCCGGGTGAAATCCAGCGCGATCATAGCTGTCCCTGCAATTGCAATTGCATGCATCATTTCTGGTGAGCTCGTTGTCGTCGTCGTCGTTCAATGCCATTATTACCCCGATCGTTACCCTCAAACGATGAGTGAGTGTGGAAAAAATCGCAAAATTTGCTGACATCAAGGACACTGAGCCCGAACGCAGACGCTGACCCATTGTGTAGCAAGCGATCCACGAAAAACCAAAAGGAGACCTCCTGCCATTCCAGGAGAGCCTGGAATTCAAAACCAACTAAGGCAGCTCAGTTTTACAAAGTACAGAGGCTAAAAAGGTGGATTACTGTAAGGCTTCGCGCACACATAGCCTTAGCGAGCTCAAGTGGTGAGCCTACCACGTCAGGTCAGTGAGGCTGAGCTCGTCCCACAGTCTTTAACACTTTGGAGCCCATGCAGCCCATATGTGGGCTGCGGTCTGTCAACCGTGTGGGAACTTCCGACCCATATTTTGAAAAAAATTATCAAATGTTTCTTTTCATTCCATTGCATACAATGAGGCTCATTCGGAATCAACCAATAGGTTTTTGTTCCCAGTTCGCTTGGTAATATTTTTAAGAAATTCACTCAAATCCCAAGCGGCCGCAAAACATAAAACATGCGCGGTCTCCAACGTGTTGATAATGCCATTCCATATACTGCAACATTTTCTCCTCCCAGAATAGCTGAACCCGGAAAAGAATGGCTCGATTCTTCCCTGCCAGGCTCAATCTCCATCCTGTGTACCGTTCTCTGTTCACGCTCCTACTTGCCATTGCCCTGATTTCAGGGCTCAAAGGACCGTTTTTTCTCACGGCTTTTATGAGTTTAGCCTTGACCAGACCGACCATATCATCTGATAGAATGAGCTAGTCTAGTGCTGAAAATCAGGGAACGGAAACCACTGCTTGTCCAGGAGTTCCGATCACGTTACGCAGATGCTCATTTTGGAGTGCTAGGTACTTGTAAGTTTTTCTAGCACTAAATGGGAAATCTTGTCGTTCTAGTAGAAACCCGTTCCTTTCTAACTAATTGAACGCGTATGTAGCGCGAATAACGAGAAAACGATCGAAAAAAGCGGCCCACTAGTCGACAAAAGCGGTTCTCATGCAGTTTCACCTCCACCCTTCAGCGTTTCTGTGACCTCGAAAATTTCCCTAAGAAACCACGTCTACAAAGAATAATTATTCAGGGTGATTGTGAAGAATTGTTTTTGGGGAAACATGTCAAAGAAAGCAAGCAGTGATTACAGGGACGGTTTTGCGGTGGTGGCAATGGTCTGCCCGAGTTACCAGTGGGGTATTCTTGTGGGTTGGCCTCAAAACCGCTGGAAAATTTATGAATTTTTTTCATATCAACCGAGGTGAACCAGGGTTCCTACCGCAATTTCAAAAATTCACGACTTCCCCCACCCCGTCCAACTCGACCAGAATGACAGTTGACCTTCATAAAACTGCTAAGCATTGCTGCAATAATTTGAACAAAACCCCACCGCAGAAGTCGTGTCGAAGAATCTATTCAGTGGGTGGGATAGAGTAGCCCACGAGTATCACAGATGTGCCGTTGTCGCGGCTCGAAAGTGCGCGACAATGGCGCTAGGGTCTTACAAAGTCAGCATTTGGCGACTAATCTTAGCATTTGGACGAGTTACGTCGCGCACACCCCATGACACGCAACGTGGATTACGGCGTAGCGGCTAATTCAAATACGCGCGGGTTAGTTGAGCCGTGGAGCAGGCAAGTTCGTACAACTCGTCTGGCCCCGCCCCTTCCTTATTTGAAGCTGTTGTTTTTAGCGGGTCAGTCGAACTTTGCTCTGTGCTTCGGACGTTACCCATTTCTAGTTCAACTCCATTATCAACCGCTGTGACCCCGCAAATTCGATCTAGAGGTATTGCTTTAAGGATAAATTCGTATCTTCTCTTCGAGGGGAATTAGGCTATACGGCTTACGTTAGCCGGTCGGCTTACAATACGCATCCCAATTCCATTGAAAGTCACACGGGCATTTCAAATGCGTGTTAGCTTTTTACAGCACTACGGCTAACGTGGCTGGGTCAACCGAAATCTGGTGTATTGTAGCAATCGCCGATTCCAGAACAACAGAAGGACCCTGATGAATAAGCAGAACTCGATCCTTTGGATGGCAATGGCGCTGCGTAGCTTAGCTAACCTAATGCGCCATATGTACCTACTGAAAGAGTTCAAGTATAGTATACTTCTGAAAGAGGTAACGAGGAAAAAGACAGATGTCATTCGAGATCACTCTTCTGTATATATAGCTGTTTTGGCATTGAGTGGCCGGACAACCGTAGTTAGGAGGGGAGAAGAAGGATCGGATGAGGCAGAGACGTCTACTCTTCTGCTCGTTTTCCCTCATTTACTGAGAATCTGTACGGTGCTAAATCAGCCATCACCCACGCAAAGTTACTTTTAATACAATCGGTCTTGGAATGAGCAAATTTTCTCTAGAATGCTACCTCAGTCAGAGAGGGTGACGAACAGGTGTGGCAATACACTAGCACCCCGTATTGTTGCCTAAGCCGTAAAATCCCTATCACTCGCACCCGGCGAACGCGAGGGCCATGGCGGCCCTATTTTAGGATTCGAACGCCACGGGTCCCCGCAAGGTCACTGTACTATTATCAGTGGGCGCGTGCGTGTACGGCAAATTAAACACCGCCGTTTACAGTAGTATTGGTCAGCCGTTCTCTGAGCCTAATCGTAACCATTCCATCCGAAATAGCCCTGCTAACCCTTCATTTTCGCGTTTCTCAACCCCACTCGAGCCACTTTTTTACACGATGTTTCCGCCATGTTTCACATGCTTCGCGCGGGTTCCAAAAAAGATTGGCCGACGGCCAGTCGACCGGACCCTTCGCGGTCATTGCTGGGAATTTACATACTCTGTTCGTCGCTGCGCATTGCACTATTGCTCAATGAATCTCTTGTCCAACTTGTATTGATTATTTGCCATTTTACGTTTTATGATATTGATTACTGACTTACTCGCGACCTTTTGCACTTGTATTATGTCTGATCACATTTTAAATTACTTGTCTGGTTACTTGTTCGATTGTTATCTGCGCTCAGCCCATTTGATCCACTTGTGTCTACGGTATGCTAGCCAAGGGACAGCCACATGGCGTTAAGAACACCTATTCCGGTTAACCTGACCCCGTTTAAAAAACTTCCTCCCTGTCAAAAT
>MU870693.1:13204-25675 GCA_036418205.1 Ostertagia ostertagi | reverse complement strand
TAGGAGGCAATGAAAAGAACACCAGTGCTTGAAGAATAGAAAGGTGGACTTATTGCTTTTCAGCAGCAGTGCTCTGGTGTGATCATGTTGTGCAATTTCTACGAAGAAGGTGAACAGTCGTGCGAAGAATTCTGGCCAACTGATGCTGGTGGCTACAAATATTACGGGAAAATGTTTGTGAACAACAAGAGAGTAAGTTATTTGGCTTTCATGCACGATTGCGTCAGACCAGTCTTAAGCACAGCCGTCTTTTTGGATTCGTCTATAATGAACACTCGTCTCTGTTCGGTCACTTGAAGCCCCGAGTCGGGATTAGGTGCTAAAGAATGAAATCTCCCAGTGTGAGAAAAGGGGTCTCCAAGCGCAGAAGCTGTAGGACACTGTTATGGCTCAGAAATACAAGGCAATGGCACTACTTGTGTGCTACCGTGCTGCCATCCTTATCAATAGCAGCAAACGTGGCGTCCGCGACGGCGTTCTCTCTCACGTTTTCCCTCTCTTTGCAGCGCTGTGTCTCTCCATCGTACCACGGCTTGCCTAACAAGAGGAATTCCAGTGTTTTTGTTGCTTGTTGTCTTCTTTCCTCCTACGTTCTTTACAGGGTAAATAACGGTCGAGGAATCCCTCAGTGGCAAGTGTGAATGACCGCGCGGGAGAGCATGACTGATCAGTCGAAGTTCCTCGACGAGCCGTTGAGCAATCCTCGAGCGATATTCACCCTGGTTCTTCATCAAAGTTCTTGACCAATTTTTCGAACAAAATAACATCAAATCGGTCCTCAATAACACGTCAACTCGCGCATTCAAAGAATCGAGGAACAAATAAATTCAAGAGTAGGACTAACAATAGCTATTACAGATAGACCACCAGGATCAGTACGACGTTTACACGCTCGAAGTATTACCTGACGGTTGCTCGAATTCGATATTAACACGCCTTGCTCATTGTACTACATGGCCTGAAAAGGTGAGTCTAACAACTTTGCTTTCTTTGTTTTTTTTTGGCATTGTATGGAGTTTTCTTGTTCTTGTCTGCTGTTAGGTGAAGAACCCATGCAACAAAATTCAAACCATATTTACCCAATTCGTGCGAGATCAGATCTTTGTTCGATTGTGACTTTGGACAACCCACCATTAGTAACCCGAATCACAGTGGAGCAGGATCAGCAAAACCGAGACTACCCACTGTTTTTTTGTTTTATCAAAATCGGTTCCCTTACCTGCGCGCCTCAATCGGGGTCCTATTCTGAATAGAAAGGGTCCTTCCTGGGAGGAGAGGTTACGGAATACTTGAACTTTCTTCTATAGTCCTACCACGAATGGTCGGAGCACAGACGAGAAAGAGAAAACAGCGGCTGGCTCGACTCCCTTGGCTCCGAAATCCCAAGGAGGAAGATGGGAGATGATCACGACGTTGATGATAGGGATTGGTGAGGGGTTGTACTTGTGGGTGGGTGACCCCCATAACGTATGGTCTTAGGTCGTGTTGAGGGGTTTATCGACTCTAAAGGGGGAGGGAGGGGTCGTCGTAGTTTTTTGAAACCAATCGAACACCAACGCCACCTTTAACCCTGCTGGAGAGGCTGTTCAGTAGTCAAGAGCGGGCGTTTAATCAACTTGACGATTGAAACCAGAAGAGTTTGAGTGAGTCCGCGAAAGCGGCAACGTTGTCGTGTGTGCACGAGGCACATCAATCTGACCTGCACCCTGACGATATAAACGACGATAATGAACCAACTATTCTTTCCATGGGAATTTCTTCATTCTCCTCCTCGGCCCCACTATCAGGACCAAGACATAAGCCTTATGAACGCAAAGGGAGAGGAATTATGATGAGATAATCTCGTTTAGGCCGTGCCATCCAGCGGTCGAATGGTTTTGCGATTGATACGATGGACACAGTCGTTGGAGGTAGTTCAGCGACAACACTGCGTTATCTCAGTCACCAGTCTCTGAACTAAAGCATGTAATTTAGCCCGGTCCAGTCACACTTCTCTGCAGCGCCGGCGTTGGTCGAACCGGTACATTCGTTGCTATAGACGCTGTTTGTACACGACTTTTCAAAGGATACGAAGGAAATGTGAGCAATTAAAGCGAACAAAACTATTTCAAGGACAGTGATCGCGATGGCTGGAGGGCGGTGCGGTCTTGATGACGTCATGGCTCGTCATTGGCCGACTAAATCTCTCAGGCGCAGGAGGGGGAGGGGGTGGATAGGATCGCGCATTCATCAAGACGTTCAATGACGTCATCGAAACCGCAACGCTCTTGAGCTATCGTGCTCACTGCTTCCAAGACAATTATAAGTCGAAACGTTGTTACAGGTAAAAGATATTGTATTGGAGCTACGACGACAGCGAGCATACTGTATACACAACGAACTGCAGTACTTCTTTGTTTACTCTACCGTACTCGATTACATTAGGGTAAGCCCGAAATTGATTCGAATGAACTCGCAAACACACATTCTGTGCCTGCGTAGGTGTGAGTTATTGCATCCGAAGTGAAAGTAGGTGTGTCAGTTGGTCTACTAGTATCGCCAAATGCAAGGGGAGGTGGAAATCCTCTGAAAGCACCTTTCATGCTTGTCGTATGGGCTGGGATTGTGATGTCGTCGCCTAATATTGTACCTTCTCACTTCAAGAGAGTGAGCACAAATAAGAAGACTGCAAACACACTCTGCACTGACAGCAAGGTCTTTTAAAAGTAATCTCAGCAACTTTGCCTGCAGCCGTTCTCACTTCAGTCCAGTGTCCCTATTATCATAATCGGGTGCAAGAACAAAATGTAGACAATCGTGGAATGTGCCTTTAAGTTCACAAGCGTTGACTCGCTAGATCCACCCACTACGCGGGAATGATCTGATATGATGAATGATGATCCAAAATCAAAATAGAGTCAGATATCCACAAATAAACGAACTTAATTTTAGGCAAAATTGCCGAAATATCACAAGCAAGTGGCGAAATTCTACACTGAATTAAGCAAAGTGTGATATTTCTCTTGCGTTAAATTAGCGAAAATCCAGACAACATAGGCGTGTTTATATAAAAACATATAAATGTCATTGTAATAAAGCAATGTAATATTGTTATTCGAACTTCTCTTTTTGACTTATATTTGTTACGATTTTTCTGACGCATGAGGCTACGCTCATCAAAAAGGAAGGCAAGCCACGAAAACAGTGGAGTGGATCATCAATAGACGACAACCCAGGCAGCAACTCCGGTGTAACGATTCCCTCAGGTCTGAAGAGTACCTTCTAAGAGCCAATTAGAGATGCGGACTCTGAAACGCCCAAGCCTCGCAAGTAGCTGCAGCAGCTGCCCAGTTTTTTCCATTGGCGGTCGCAGCCTCTCAGTGTCGCGGTCTCTGCAATTGCATACTCTCCTCCCTGCGCTTAGTCTCTCATTCCTTTAGCACAGCTGATTACGTAGGTGAGCAACCCTTAAAGGAATCTTCCGCGGAAAAAGCTCCGCCTCCATTACCACAAAAAACGATACCTTAGGCCCCTAGCCTCATGAGCATAGCAAAAAGAACGGAACATAAGCGTTAGTTTCGATAATACTAATCCTACACACAAGACAAAATGATCACTCTTTCCGTGGAAGATTCCTTTAAGGTATCGTTTTCTGTGGTAATGAGGGCGGAGCTTTTTCCGTGGAAGGATTCCTTTAAGATCGCCTTCTCGATGAATTTCTTGCTTTTTCTTTGCCGCGGGCCCATTTTGCACCAATAAGTTCGTATTCGTGTGCAAGAACCACACCAGTTTGATCTTGGGGCATGCCTTTAAGCGCGGGTGAAGAACAATTGCAAGTAAATGGCGAGGGTGCACATTGAACGAGTCTCATCAGTGACGGCGAGGGAGTAGGGCCTTTCGGTAACGGCGGGACGGGCGCTAAACAGCACGGTTCAACCCTTGTAAGCCGGCTGGAAGCATAATCCGTCCCTGCAAAACGCGCCTTTCAACCACTATAACTCCTGCCTTTCTATATTCTTTTTTTTTCGACCTCTGACCTTGTTGTGGAATCTTCCTTTAGATTTCTATAGCTGGCTTCAGCCATTGTTGGGACTATAGGCGAGGAGGGTTACCTCTAGTAGACGGAGAAGTGGGGGGTCCTGCCTGAGTCAACTAGATGAAGTACTGTGGGTACTACACAGAAGCCGCTTGATCGTCGCATTTCATTCTCAATGCTCTCGTACTTACCTAAATATCGTTTTTTTGTGTACTCTGGAACACAGTACATGCTAATTCTATTAAGAAATTCGAATTTTCTTCAGCCGTCATGCACGGAAAAAAGAGTGGACAACTTTTTTAGTCGAAGTTGGATTTGAGCCGTTTGAGCTACAACAAGTTCCGCTTTCTACATGTATACCAACCCATTCTATCTACTTCCAATCAGCAAGATAAGGTAATTATAGTAAATTCGATCTGGCTCTATACGAGAGAGTGAGCGCGTCCGGTATTCGGGGAACAATGTGTTCAGCATCCCAAGAGGGCTGTCGTATCAGTTCACTAAACCCTTGGAGGAAGAACAGGTGATGCTGTATCAAGCCACTTCCAGTCAGTCCTCCGATCAGTAAAGGACTCTCTCGATAAAAAAATCAAGGCTGCTCTTAGTTGAATGTTTTCTTGTTGGCAATATCTGTCAATGACTATGCGACATTCCCATCGAATGACGATGAATTCATAAACAATCTCCAACGAATTCACCTGCCTTCAAGTTGGCTAGAAATAGAAAACAGCCGTTCTGACCGGCAGGAAATTATTATTGTGCCAAGCAAACTTTCCCAATTTCATCCTAAACATCCGCTCATTCTGCAAAAAAAGTAGGATTTGTAATTGTTTACAACATTTGGATTTTTTACTCGTAAACAAGTGCGCCAGCGCATCACAGCGAGTAATTACAGACTATATGCGTTATTGGCCTATCCTAAATCGCTGTCACACAAGTTTAATAAATGCACTTCCACGAGATCGGCTTTTATTTTCAAGCACAGCTGCTATCTGCATAGTCCTTCTATGAGTCATCCTTAGGTAAAGAGAATAACTTTGATTCTCATCTATGCTTTACCTTTCGTAACATATCAACAAAATTAAGAGAAATCACCTCCTGAAAATTTTGGGTGAGGATACTCAACGCCACAACCCAGGTGAGTTCAGGCCGGAATGACATCCTCCTGTGGTAGGTCAGAGCTGTTCACGAAGGCTGGCCAGACCTCCCGTTCGCCCCCCCGCTCTGAAATGCGTAAGAACATGAGTGGTCTTGCAGTTCGCTTTGATCTCTTCCATCTTTCTGCTGATGTCTGCGCTCTCTTGTCCCTTGTGCTCTCTCGTTTATCTGCTCTCCTCCGACTTCAATCTCTCACTGCATCCGCATAAGTGAGCCAAAGCTCCAAGTTAAGCGTTTTCAACAGACTTTTTCTTTTTTTCCTGAAGACGGTTTTATGATGAAGAGGCAGTCCATTAAAAACTAGTTAGAGATGGTTAGTGGTGCACGAAAGCAAAAAAAAAAACACGAGTAAATTGATCCGAGAATCCGTGAATGCAGTCCGTTGCCTCGCGCGTGATTTCCACCTGATCGCGACTCTCATCGATGCTCTCCTCTTTAGCCCTAACGCTCTCTCTTCATATCGGCTAGAGACCCAGACACGAGGCGACGTCGGAGGGGCGTACCGGGCCAATAGCGCGCCGACTGCGCCGCGAGGAGGGCCATGCTAGACCGCCGGGCATCCTCCTCCGATACGATTTTCGTGTCGTGCGCAGCCTCTCAGATGTCCACCCGTCTCTTTCACTAGAAGGGTTTCCCCTTCTTACGACCTTCCGTTGCTTTCTCATGAAACCGCCTTACTTGCGGGTCCACTTCCAGCAAACATTTGCCTTTCGATTTTCGCTTAATGTGCAAGAAACCACAGCCCAGTTATCCCAAAGCGTCACTTTTTGTACACCACGGATCCGCGATCGAACTTGTGTGTTAATTTATTTTTTTCGGAATTGGACGAGAAGTGTCGAACAAAGGAACGTATCGAGAACAGAAGCAAAAGTCATCATAGAAAATACGAAATTTTTCTTGTAACTTTGATTGCGGTGCGATGGTGAGACGCAGCGCTGCGAGAGAGAGAGAAAATACGCGAGAGCACTTCGTACGCGAGAGAGCGCAGACGCTACGTGTGCTGCGATTGATAAATTGGTAGCGGTCGCAACGATGGGCGAAAGCCAGCGTTCACTTCGTCGCGCACATTTTGCAAGGTGATACACGTGCCCCAACCTGTGACTCGGAAAGCATAACTTACCTTCAAGCAGTGCCTTTAAGCATACATGGCACTTACCGCAACTACCAACCGGGCTTCCCATCCATTTTTTGGGTGTCCGGTAACAAACATGGTTGGAAGGAAAAAGGAGAATGAACGAAAGAGTATCCTCTCCTTGTGCTCATCAGTATGGGCCCGGCTTCCCATCCATTTTTGGTGACCGGTAACAAATCATGGTCAGGAAGGACAACAGGAGACTGACGAAAGAGTATCCTCTCCCTGTGCTCATCAGTAAGGGAGGAGAGGAACAAAGAATCTGACTGACATTATTACAGTAGTTATTAAACAAAATTTTGAAAGTAGCTGGTCGCAGAAAGGGGTTTGTTTGTGGAGGCTTAAATTAAGCACGCGAGAAAAAGGGTTTCAATCCAGTTAAGTTCTACTTTCATATGACTGTGAAGTTTTTCCTATGAAAACAGGAAAGTGTTTATTCTCTATTCAATATTCCTTCTTACAAATTCCTAAACTCGTCAAAACTGAGAGAAAGTCATACGCGAAGGGTAGAGTAAGCACTTAGTCCCATATAGTGCGCTTTTTCCCCAGAAACGAGTCATATTCCAGAAAGGATTGGACTAGCAACCAGCTTCGAGTCTACTTGTTTTGTGTCTTATTACCCACCATTCATGTCCTAATTTTATGACAGAAGTGAAAGAATTCAAGACTAATAAGGCTAAAACCTTTCAACTTCTTTACTTCCGGATCCGCATGATCATTATCGTATTTTAGTGCTTTCGTGAGAGTAATTAGCAGGCCACCTGGCACATTTCTGACCAATAGCTTCGGCGCAAATGTTTCCGATAGTGTTGCATGATCGCTCAGTTACTAATAATTCATCTCTTATTGAAGTGCACCTGATTCTGGCTGAATAGTTTATAAGATTCGGAAACAACTCATAGCTGATCATTGAAAGTCATGTGTTATGAACTTTACGACATACTGAACTCATTCAGAGCTTTGATGCCTTGTGAGAGATTATCTTGAGAGGAACAGCTGATCGACGAATCAATTGCTAAGCATGTTTCTCTTTTTCACTGTTTTACTAAGTTTGCTCGCTGAAACCCCTCTACTTGCTGTAATTATACTAGTGCTGCTGCAGCCTAGCGACAGAAACAGAACTAACACGCAAGTCTGCGCTGCTGCAGAAGAAAGTTGGATCCGCAGCGAGTATCTTTCGAGGGAATGAATGGCGGTTGCGCCGAATAACGTGCCTTCCTTTTCTTATTGGGTTATTCCAGCAATATTTCAGTTGACGTAAGTTGCGTTTAACTGTGAAACCCTGATTACGCCAGTGTGGTGAAGTCCTAGCTCTAGAAAGTCAGTGTAACAAAGGAGGTCTTTCAGGGCAAGGTGCGCTTTTTGGAAACGGTTTAGTACATGTTGTAGGGACGCATGTATGGACCACAAAACCATGTTTCGTTTTCGCTGAACGGTTTTAGTAGTACCAAAAAAGTGGTGAATAATACTCTTGATGGTTCAATCCCCGCGGCGACTAAATTTTGCAATCAAGGTTGGCGGCCACTTGTTGGCTTCAAAATGGTCCTGACGATGAATTTGACATCTGATTTTGATATTTAGCGCGATTTGGCACCAAACCGTAGGCGCCAACCCAAATGCAAAATTTAGTCGCCACGGGGGATCGAACCCTTAACAGTACCTTATGCTTCTTTTTTGGTACTGCTATAACCGTTCAGCGAAAATGAAACATGGTTTTGCGTTCCCTACATGCGTCCCTACAATATGCACAAAACCGTTTTGAAAAAGCGCACCTTGCCCTGAAAGACCTCCCTCGTAGTCTTTGTGACATTCGCCACGGGATTTCTCTACATACCATTATACCTAGGGGATGGGTGGGCCCTAAAAAAAAAAAAAAAGACATTTTGCCTCCACTTCCAGATGGATTTAAGCACATTTTACTCAACTCAGACCGAACGGTTCCAACTTATTATTAAAGAGTGCATTCCATTCTATAAGAAAATCTTCATAGTGGCCACGTACGTGGACGGCATCAGAAGAATTAGCCCTGGAAACATGGTGCACTGGTCGATCTCAATGGGGTCTTCGAAGGATCGTGTACCATAACGACCCTTACTGGAAAGCTAGTTCCGAGGGGATTTGCACAGTGGTAGCTAATGCCTCTAGAAAACTATCCAACATTAAATCGATTCACGAAATTGCGTAAGAGCTTCAGGCTGAAGCTCTTACGGTAGACCTCCTTGAGCCTGACGACGGTGACAGATGACGTCATATTCTGAAGACGGTGAGGGCAGTGAAGGAGAGCCTGCGTACACTAATAGAGGAACACTTAGGGAATACTCTGCTGAGGAACTCCCGTCAACGACAGCAATCTCTGCGAAGAAAAAAGAGCCGAAGTCCGACATAGGCAAAATGTCTTTTTTTTTTTTTGCCCCCCCCCCCCTGTATACCCAACAGTCTTCCCTAAGGAAGGTCGTTCAATGTATGCTATACGAAGTTCAAGAGTTCTTCCCTAGCAACTGACGTCATGAGGTTGAGAGCCGGTAGCGGCAATTGATTTATATTTCTTTTTAAAAATTGACCGACATAAAAACGCGAGAACTATGAGGAAAAGCTGAAAAAGCACCATTAACACTGGAAATTTTTCTTAGTGAGGTCGATCGTGTGCGATGAAGAGACCGCAGTGTGCGAAGGGAGGGAGACGTAAGAACAGCGCGAGAGACACGTGATGCTGTATTGAAAAAAATTGAAGCGGTCGCCGCGGCCTGCCGTGTACTAAGTGACCTCCGTCGCGCTTGCGAGTGCGCGCTGAGACCCCTGCACCATCACATAAAAAATGTTTGAGCTATCTTATATGCTACTCCTATGGCTTAAAGGACTTATGTGTCTGCGATGTATCTTCATAGAAAACCGGGGGCTGATCAACGCCGCCGCTGGAGTGTCTTATGTGTTAACTTGCGACATGTTCGATGCGGCTAGCCACTGGACACACGACTCCTCGCCATTATTTGTCGTCTATGTAGTACTTAAGTGCATGCAAAATGGAATGACTGCATTGGTTTTTATTCTGTATGCCTATGTTGTGACAGCACTATGGCGGAAACAGTTTGGTCTATCAGTGAAGATACGTTCTCGCTTCCAAAATGACCGTATATTGGCAGTTAGATGTACAGCATGATCCATTACGTTTGCTAAACCTGGGGATCGGCACGAGATCTTTCACATCCCTTGGGCCATTTAACGCCCCCTCACTGTTGTCCCATTCTTACAACTAAGTCCCCCTGCTCTGTCTCTACAAAGAACGCCCATTCTCCTCCCTGAACACACCCCCCCCCCCCCCACCGCAAAAAATACAAAACACGCACCCCTCGTTTCGGTTTGAGACTGCAGTCAGTTGATTTGGTGAGAAGCCCTCCCAAAAAATATTCGATCATACCACCTGTTTCCAAATTGCATCCAGTAAATATCACTCTACTTTGTCGTGCTCCTGAATGGCTTTGCCTTGTCCATCACTCTATCGCGTCGTCATGACATTTTGCCGACGATGTCGGGCGCTCCTGGATTTACTATCAGCCCTCGGTGCCTGCATCACATTTTGCTTGTCAAATTTGGTAGTGCCCTGCGCGCTTGGAATGGTTTATTGATGCGATTTACCCAATAGAATGTTCATTTAAGATGACTTGAGTTACTTATTTATTACATCAGTTTTTTATACTACATTGAATTACTGAACTATTTACCTATTTATTTATTCTTTTATTAACAGTGTTAAACCGTTTTTTGCCAAGGGATTTTGCCCCGGTAGTCCCTCGCCAACATGTTTTTTTCAGCTAATCAATGTCCAAAAATTAATACAAATGTAAGATCCTTCGATAATTTGTTCCGTAGAGAAGTAGTGAAGTAATGAATCAAATCTTTCCGAAGTATTTTTTTTTCGCACTGAAACACTGGAATAACCAACGCGACGTGTGTAGACAGTGTCGATAAGTCTGTTCTTCATTGATCAATTCAGATATCAAATTCGATCAATAAATTTCCTTTCAGGAATGTTTGGTGGTGCGCTGAATCTCCCAAACTTCATAGTTGAGCGACTGGCCGCTACTTTGTGGGTCGATAAATATGAAAAGTGTAATGACAACTTCCGTTCTTCTCCACATCTTTGATCCTGATTCAGGTGGGTGGTACTGAATTGAAGCATTGATGATGGATGTGGACCGAGTCGTCAAAATTTTGCTGGGCAAAGAAGCTGGGTTATCGCTAGAGGCGGTTCCTAGCTAGATGTCTCTATATGAAGCTCCCTCTGCGGCGACTTCGCTTCAGAGGTGAGTAGATGATGCACGCAGGCACTACCACTGATGCCATATTGTCGCGTCACCGCAATTCTTATGTCCGGATTTACACCCATTGATGAAGTCTAAGGCTGCTTTCACACTTTGCGCCGGTGCGGTCGGTGCGGACGGTGATTAGCGTCAGTACGCGCTCTGGCGCACGATGCGTACTTGGCGCGCAGTCGGCGCCTTCCGATCGATAATCTTGATTTGATGTATTCATTTTATTTTTCGATGTTTTGTGAAGCCGTTTTTCCTTCAATTTTGTTTTTTTTGGCTCAGACTTATTTGTTATCTTATTTGATATTTCACATTTCACATTTCATTTCACGTTCACACAAAATTGTATGACGTCACTCGTCTGAGAAACAACTGTACAATATTAATCAAGACAAAAAGAAAAAGTATGAGCAGAAAACACACGAATGAAAGCAACACGGCAAAAAACATCGAAAAAGACAAGAAATACACCAAAACCAAGATTATCGATCGGAGCGCGCCATCTGCGCCCAACGTACGCGTCATGCGCCAGAGCGCGTATTCGCGCTCTTCTGCACTGTCGGCACCGTCGGCACAGTGCGCGCCGACCGCAGCGGCGCAAAGTATGAAAACAGCCCGAAGGTGTGTGGCGGGACGTTACTGACGCCGACCCTTCTCAGACACACGTTCGTTTCTCTCGACATGGAGAGTTTTTACAACTTTTGTTCTCACCCTATTCTAGAAGTTCATTTCCACGAAATTACCCCTCAAAGGCACGCTATGTAGTAGCGAAAGCGAGTTAAATAAAAGGTTCAAACATAAAACAGTAGGTGCTGATTGATTTGCCACTGGAAAGGAAAACAAACCTTAGGAATATTTTTGGAGAGACCCTCGTTTTTCCAAGCAGAAGTCTTGGAGACAAACAGTCTAGGATGAAAATATTCGTACTCAGCCTGAAACGACTGCGTTGAGAAGTTCAGAAGTCAACGTTGATAGACTATGTCAGTCAGAGCCAGTAAAGACGTCCTCAAACTGTAGAAAATAAGACCCGGTGGAAGGAATCATGCGTTCTCCACCACTACGGAATACTTTGAATACTTCTCGATTCGGTACCAAATGACACTTCAACTACACCCCAAGCCCGCTAAACTCCCCCATAGCTGTCGTCAAAAGAATAAAATGGAGGAGAGGGGGGTGTAGCAAGCCACAACTCCCTCCAAACACCTACTAATACGACTCCAAAATCGCACTTACTGATGCAGCTACCCTCGTTGGTGAATTATCAAAGAACGGCTAATCTCGTTGTCAGTTCTCAGAATAGGATGCTCGAAAGGAAGGCCAGTCTGATAACTCGATTTTTCATTTATTATATTATTTTTCCTCCTATGTAATGAATCGTTACTACGTGCCCTTTGAACGTATTTTGTTCTCAGATAGGTGTGGTTTCCCTTCTCATCTACCTCAACACCATCGGTCTAATTTCGAACTTCGACGGTGTTATAGTGTTGGGATTATTTGTGCTGTTGCGGTCGTTGTGAGTTATCTTTCGACACTTTCATTTATTTACAACCCTAAACGGCGCTAATCGTACAGCTATGGCTCAGCGCAGTCACGTTGCGCTCAATTTCCTAAGGGCAGAGTACTGTACGATATTTCGCTGACTGAGAGAGCGCCGACGTTTACTTAGGTGTGTCTAAATTACGTGGACTGCCTCGTACCACGGTAGCAGTTCAATGGAGTAGACATCTATCAATCATGCGATAGCATGACCTCACGACTGCACGATCGATACGTATCTACTCCACAATGAAAGTGCAAAATGGTTGCAAAGTATGACCACAACCTCGTCATAGTCACCGAGCTGATTCCACGGGATGGGC
>MU870693.1:0-12328 GCA_036418205.1 Ostertagia ostertagi | reverse complement strand
ATCGGCTTTTCTCTATCATATAATAAATTTCATTGATTTTCCTCTGATCTTGTTACAATTACAATATCAAAATTTTCAGTTATTCAGCATATTGCCATTAGTAAGTCGAAGAGCATACCAGCTTCATTTACGAAGAGGATCTGCAGTTTCGGTGAGGAACAAATCAATCAGTTAGCCAAAAAGAACCCTCCAAAAATTAAATGCTTTCTCATTTTCTCAGATCCGCTATCAAACTGCCGAGAATATGAGAGCGGCTCGACTGCTCAACAAACTGATGGTGCTATACGTGTGCTTTTTTGTCGCGGAAAATCTGTACTATTATGTGGTCATGTTTGTTCTTCACTACGATGACGTCATCGTGCAAGAGATATTGCTTTCAATTTTCACGATTCTCATGGTGACAGAGGTAGGCTAAGTTACTTGGCTAAAATATCAGAAACACATTCGATTATGCTAGATGAATCAAAATATTCCGTGAGTAGGAGGGAGCCACTTACACAGGTGGGAGATGTACCGTTCCCACTTCTTGGGGATGGGAAATCATTTGAATACAATCGGCGTCAGGTTGTTTTTCGGCTTACGCAGGATGTCTGCGTCTCACTCGCCACCATGCTCTGTCTTCTGTTCTCTCTCTTCGACGCCCAGTATCTCTTCGTCAGAGCACGGTCCACTTCCTTGACGTCTCCATTGCACCTCTAGTTTCATTTCTCAGCAAGTAGTCACCGTCTTATTACCGTAAAATGTGCCTTCAACCTTGTAGAGGCGTAGATAGATGGCATAGTGGGAAAGTGTTCCCATTACGGCCATGGAATGGAGGATGAAATCCAGAACACGTCATTTGAGCTTCTTTTTTCTCCTGGATGACCTAAACCTTGCGGAAGCGTAAACATGGGTTAACATCCACAAGTCATTGTGTTGTCTAAATACGCTTTCATATCGTCTCCAACTCGAAATGAGGTGGAATGCATGGCGCAACCCAAAAAGACGTGAATGAAGACATGGGCCTTTTCCACACAGCAGCTGAAAAATCAACCGTTCAAATTCAAAGAGAATCAGGTTGATAGGCTCTGAGGATTTCAAATTTTTTGAGAGGAAAGGTCTTCGTTCGCTAGTTCCATGGGTCTCCTTTATGTTTCATCATCCATAGACTAGATAGCACCTTGGTCCTTCAGAGCCGCCTGCTAGATTTTGGAGCTTGCGGAAACCGCTTTCAGTAATTCTTGCAGATTTTCGCCTCGGTCACTGTGATGGCCATCTCCCATCCGTCGTTGAAGAAATCGCTGCAGCCTGAAATTTTGGGATGTTACCACGGTGCAGCCGGCGAGTGTCTCGGCATCTCGTATGGGCACGAAATCGACTTCTGTGAGCGCTACAGATGTACGTGCTGTCGACGGGCGGAAACTGCTGTTTTTTTTTTCTTTTTTTGTTTTTTTTTTGCGCTGTCAGCAGGAACAAGAGAAGAGAAAATGTATTCAGGAACTATGCTGACATTGGAAATAAATAAATATTTGTCTCTCGAAGACATTCTAAGTTAACTGAATGAAGGGTAACCAGTTTTAATCCATTGTCGAAACTCAGTAGTGATAAAATCAAGATTTGGCGACTAGACCGTTTGGCATTCCCAGAAAATAAGTTTTGCAATATGTGTCCAGCTTCAATATCCACTGGGGATGCGCCATGCAACCGATTATTGTCCGTAATTGCAGCGTCAATTGAAGGCTCAGTGAACTTGAACATTGATTTATGGAAGGAAACCGTTGTAGGAGTGGACGCACAGGGACATCTTGTATCAGGGACTTTGCTGAGATTGATCGTTTAGCTCCATAAACCATCGTAACCAATACTTTCTGCCACTCGCCCTCACCGCTCAGGTAGGTCAAGTGATTTAGTAACTACGAAAAGAGGAAAGCACCACCGGCACGCCAACCCCGAGCCGCGGCCGGCAACGTGCCAGTGCGCGGGCGACGAGAAAACTTTGACGGCGACAGCGTCGCTGGCCAACTTCGTTCGCAATAGTAGAAGCGTTGCTAACATTTTATCAACCAGTGCAGTCTGTATTGCTAGGAGCGAAGTGATTATACTTGGTACAACTCTCGCGCCCCGAAAATATGGAGAACCTTTTTGTGAATATGGAGGAAATCAACGTCTTGGTACGTAAACCTTTAGAAGCACGCAATAAGCGCGATGTTTACTGTAATAAGTCCATTCTCCGTTACTCCTGATCAGTGCACAGTTAAGAAACAAACATCAATGTGCAATCAAGCTACGTGTTGAAGTTATTACGCGAAACCTCGTTATTTACTGATTCGCCGCCGCACTGTGACGTTACCCGTATGCGCTCGCGTCCGCGCCGCCGGTGAGCTTCTCCATGGAGCCCGAGCGATTGTGTTGCTGGTAGCACAATTGTCCGGAAAGTAACGAGATTCGAGTTGAAGTTCCGCTAATGCGGAAGTTTTTTTTCGCACGAACTCAGTATTCTGATGATAATTCATCTCAGGGCATTTGGACGAATTCATAGCACACTAAATGACACACAACGTGGACCACGGCGTAACGGCTAATCCAAAAACGGGGGGGGGCTAGTTGATCCGTGAGCACGCAATCTCGTACAACTCGTCCGGCACCGCCCCTCCTTATTTCGAAGAGATCCTTTTCTTGGGTTCCACTGACGTTTTTTGGCTTCTTTACCCTTTAGTCATACTCAGCATACCACAACCTCCACTATCGCCATTGACGCCGGCATGAATTGTGATGCTGGTGTTAGCTGTCGAATACAGGGTGTCGCCAAATGTGATCCAAATATTACATACATTAGTGAACCGAGTATTCAAAAGGCAGTTTTTTTTCTGTCTAGTTTAATTCTCGTTGGTCAGACCTGTTTATAAGAATCTAGTCCAACCACTGAAATATGCTACTAATGCAGTTGTAGTGTATTCTGAAACCATAGACTTGAACGTGGAGAATTTCGGAACGGTGAAATTTATCAAGTGTTTTGGTCTACTCCGAGTACTACCACACGGATACATCAAGTGGCTAAACGAACAGCGGAAATGACTTGAGTCGGTTTTGAAAGGAGGTGCGCGCTATTGTGACAACCATGAGCAATGTAAAGTATGCGGCGATAGAATTTGCTGTACTCGCGCCAGTTCGCGAATCGTCACGAGAGATGAAGTTGAATAAGATTCCTTGAGAAAATATCAGATAGCAATTTGCTGTCCTATTAATTTTGCTTTGAGAATCGTCGCTGGACGTCTTCCATTCAAGAAGGAGCTCCCATTTACTAGAATGCAAGGATGGTGAAGAATTGGTGCAAAGCCCATTCCCGTCGACTTTCTCAGTTTGAACAAGTGGCGCGTCAGCACATCAAATTTGAATTCGATGTCTGTCGGATTGATTCTGGAAGCTAAAGCTTGCACGAAACTTCACATTTCTGAGGATTCATTGAAGAAATCGCTCCAGAATGAGTAGGATAAAGTCCGCATAAACACGCACTGCGCACCAGTCGACGGTTCTCGAGCCTTTCGAGCCCTGTTTTGAATACAAATCAGACCGATAATTTGGGATTCGTGAATGGTTTGCGATTCGGAGTAAAACGCTGCGACGCTACTGCATTTTAGTTCTTATTATTGTAGCGCACTCGTTCTAGGCAGCTGGAAAACCTTGCCGCTATAATTTTGGCGCACCCTGTATAAACTGATTTGTTTTACTGGAAAGTAGGAGCTTTGACCCAGAGGTCTTCTCGTCTCTTTTTCTCTGTTCTTCTATTCTTTCAGAACGCTGAGCATAAACATGGCCTGAGAAGATTCTCCGATGAGAACCGTGGCGAGGTGGCCTTGTCGCCTGAAGCCTCAACCACCTGCAGTTTCGTGCAACCCAAACCCAATGGAACGTTCTAATGGAGAACAACGTCCTGGTCAAGACCTAATCAGCCATGAGAACAACACCATGTATTTGCTGTTGATGTTTGCTGGAAATTCTCTTGGTTTCTAAATTTTCGTTTCCTTGCAACATTCAATGGCGTGTTGAGTTTTAAAACCATGGAGACCCGGCCGACAAAACATGCCACCAGTCAGGAGGCGGCTTTGATGTTCGATGCTGCTGCATGTGTCGATATTCAATAACTGGATTTTCATATTTTCAAATTTAAGGATACAGCATTTTTGTATTCAAATGTAAACTTCTTTTTTCTTCAAAGACGCTAATGGATTGAAACGGCATTCGACAGCGTCTGAATTGCGAAACCGCTCAAATGACGCTTTAAAAGCATGGATGTGGGCCCCCCAATCCCATTCTCTAAGTTCTTTCGCTCTTCCGAGCTATGCCTTTACCCGCGAGCAGGAGGCCTACTGCTCAGAGTTCAGCAGCGCTTGGGGAACTGCTTCTAAATAAGTAATCCCAGTGGGTTGTTTCTGAAGCGGAAGGTCTCGATCAAGGTATTGCAAGGGTAGATTCCAGCCAGGGCTGGAATAGTACCGAAAGGGGGCTCAAGCAAGGCTAAGGTCTAGGTGACACCATCGAAAAATGGCCTAATTGATCCAGATAGTCTTCTCAAGAGGCCACACTCGTGGCGTGCAACCACCTCGGCCAGATTGTAACTTGAAGTAGGATTTCACAATAAGGTTTTTCAGGTCGAAGAAGTCGCACTAGTTATGGATAGTCTAAGGGCAGGTGCCCCCCTACGGTAAGGCACCATGCGTGTTTCGCGGCAAAAAGTGTGTTCCCAGTGAACTACCGCGTCGCTCGCGCCACTGCCCGCCCACCCTCTCGTCGCCTGACTCTGCCCGTTTAGCAAAGGGAGCGTTAGCCTTCAAGAGGGCTGATGAGAGTCGCATCAACGCGAAAATCGACGGGTTAAGAAATGGATCCATTTTTTAAGGTTTCTCATGACTTTTCTCCATCCCTCCACCACAGCCTCCTTCTACCTAGGATTAAGGGATGCCTTCTTATCGTAATTTTCGCCTTTAATAGTAATTGACTGAGAGATCATTGAACACGTCCCAATCAGGGGGGAGGGGGACTCAAGAAACGGCAGCGCCTCTAATCATGCCTTTTTGATCCAACTTTTGTGGAGTTCTCAAATTTGTCGATACCCGTCAAAAACGATCGCCTCTTCCGCGATCACGACACCTTCCAGTTCCACAAATACGACTCCCTCGACCTTGTTGAAGACGAATCAACCCCAAATACGATGCCCTCCAAAAATCGCAAATACGACCATCGTTGGTTCAGTTAGACTTTACGGTAGAGCCTGTTACTGAACTCGCAATCCTGTACTTTCGTTCCAGAACAATGCGTCTCTACCTTCTGGTCGCCCTAATTTTCACCATTTGCTTGAGCTTCGTGGACGAAACAAGCGCCAAACCAGAGTATACCGTTCTGCGAAGAGCGCATGCTTACAACTACATCGTGGGCGAAGGTAGTTCTTCCGTGAAGAAAACCTGAAGGTGACGCATTCAGTGAATCTTCCTTCCTTCTTCCTTTCCACATTTTCAACCTGTAATATCTCCTTGTGCTTTGTATCCTTGAGCCATGCGTAACTTTTTCTTTAGATCGATGCAGTCTTTTTCAGATTCTCCTGATCAAAAAAAAACCACGATATCGAAAAACAAGGGGACCCATTTAATTCACTGATCTGTTTATATGAACTTGATAAATAAATAAAAATCAATGCTGTCTTTTAACACGTTGACGACATTGTGCAGCGCATGCGCATCACACCTTGAGCACCGTGTGGGACCGTGTGCAGCGCATGCGCTGCACACACAAATTATTAATTTTTTTCGCGCATGCGCTACTTCTTTTCTAATTTTTTGCATCTATTCTATAGACCACACCATAATATGACTAGACACGGCGAGGTTCATCGAATGGTTGAATATGCTCCTTTTTAGCGAAGGTTTTCCAAGTCCTACGAATTTCCCAATTGTGTTCATTCCTAGTTTTCTTTATATTCTGACAATCTTGGTCATAAAAAAGAGTAGTAGAAGTAAGTACAGACCCTACACATATAGCAAGATATATGTTTTAGTGGAGCAACCGCGTCAAAAATAATTTTGAGGTTCACTACAGCAAAAGCAACTGAAACTTGCCTTTTCATTGCCAGAAAACGTCAATTCGATCGAACTTTTACAGTTGTTCCTTCTGATAAAGTTTGACACATCGAATATCATTCGAAACATTTTGTTGCATCCGAGTTTTGCGTAGTTAAAGCTCAAAATTCACGGATTTGATGTGAGGCGGCGGCGCCTGCAAAATCGCCGTGGTCCCACGCGGCGCAAAAACCCAAAACGCGCGTTGTCGTCAAAGGGTGCTTTTCAAGGCCCGTTTGAGTACAAACCAAAGAATTTCGGAAATTTGCTGAATGTTCACGACTCAGGATTGAGTAGTGAACATTTCTAGTTTCATTTTTAGTTTCTTAGAATTGTAGCGTACTCCTTCTAGGCAGCTGGAAAACCTTGCCGCTATAACTTTGGCGCACCCTGTATAAACTGATTTGTTTGATTGGAGAATAGGAGCTTTGACCCAGAGGTCTTCTCGTCTCTTTTTCTCTGTTCTTCTATTCTTTCAAAACGCTGAGCATAAACATGGCCTGAGAAGATTCTCCGATGAGAACCGTGGCGATGTGGCCTTGTCGCCTGAAGCCTCAACCACCTGCAGTTTCGTGCAACCCAAACCCATTGGAACGTTCTAATGGAGAACAACGTTCTGGTCAAGACCTAATCAGCCATGAGAAGAACACCATGTATTTGCTGTTGATGGTTTGCTGGAAATTCTCTGTAGGTTTTCTAAAAAATTTCGTTTCCTTGCAAATTCAATGGCGGTTGAGGTTTACAATGGAACCCGCCGTCGAAGCCCACCAGTCAGAGGCTGCTTTGATGGTTCGATCGTGCTGCATGTGTTCGGAATATTCAATAACTGGATTTTCATATTTTCAAATTCAGGATACAGCATTTTTGTATTCAAATGTAAACTTCTTTTTCATAGCCGCAGCGTTCTTTAAAGACGCTAATGGATTGAAACGGCATTCGACAGCGTCTGAATTGCGAAACCGCTCGAATGACGCTTTAAAAGCATGGATGTGGGCCCCCAATCCCATTCTCTAGGTTCTTTTCGCTCTTCCGAGCCCTGCCTTTACCCGCCAGCAGGAGGCCTACTGCTCAGAGCTCAGCAGTACTTGGGAAACTGCTCCTACACAAGTATTTCAGTAGCTTGTCGTAGAGCGGAATAGGTTTTGATCAAAGTATTGTAAGGGTAGGTTCCAGTCAGGGCTGGAATAGTACCGAAAGGAGGCTCAACAAGGCTAGAATTCTAGCGTGAAAACACATCGGAATGCGGGCCTTGATTGGCCATCTTTCAAGAGGCACCACTCGTGGCGTACCCGACCACGATAAGGTCGCAGGTCGGGGAGGGGGCAGCAAGTGGTCAAGGAAGGCAGGGCGGTTGGCCCCAAGGAAAGCGGACACTGCAAACTGTATGCTCCCCCCTTCCCTCCGCCCCCCCCCCCAGGTGACGAGCAGAGCATGCCGCGCGGGTACTCGCGCAACTGCCCACCCACTTCTCCCCGTCTGACTCTTTTGGCCGTTCCAAAGGGAGCGTTAGGGTCTCAGAGGGCTGCGCAGAGCAGTCGATCGATGGACGAGAATAGGCGCGATCAAGAAGGGATCTACATATTTCTGTGGACTTTAGTGCCATTCTCATGTGTTCTTTTATCCATGCACCACAGACTACATGCTCTTAGCTAGATTTCTTAAGGGATGCCTTCTAGTCGTTATTTCCGCCTTTGATAGTAGCTGATTGAGAAATCATTGAACACGTCCCAATTAGGAGGGAGGGGGGGGGGCTCAAGAAACGGCAGCGCCTCTAATCATGCCCTTTTTGATCCAACTTTTGTGAAGTTCTCAAATTTGTCGATACCCGTCAAAAACGATCGCCTCTTCCGCGATCACGACACCTCCCAGTTCCGCAAATACGACTCCTTCGACCTTGTCGAAACGACTCAACCCCAAATATGATGCCCTCCAAAAATCGCAAATACGACCCTCGTTGGCTCAGTTAGATTTACGGTTGAGCTTGTTAGTAAACTCGTTCGTTCTATTTCGTTCCAGAACAATGCGTCTCTACCTTCTGGTCGCCCTAATTTTCACCATTTTCTTGAGCTTCGTGACGGAGACAACCGCCAAACAAGATACCGTTGATTGCGAAGAGCCGCATGCTCACAATTTACATACGTGGGCCGAAGATATGCTTTGTGAAGAAAACCTGGCAGGGTGACGGGTACCCCAGGCAGGCGGTCGCGCGGCCCCAAGCAAAAAAATTGAAGGCAAAGCAGCGGACGAAGTGGCCGCGCCGTACGTGGAGGATTTCGCCGTAAAGAGTATCGCATTCTCCTACTCTCATCGTCCGACATCGCACAATCCGACTGAAGCAGGGTGAATAACGGTCGAGGAAATCCTCGACCATAGCTCTCTACCATGCGAGAGTAGTGCCGAGAGTGAACATCCGCGCGGAGAGCACAGACGGCACGGCATGGCGAGTGTGAATGTCCGCGCGAGAGATCGTCTCTGATCGGGCAGAGAATCCTCGACGTGCCGTTGAGGAATCCTCAAGCGATATTCACCCTGCCTGCAACCCTTCCGACGGACTTCTGCCTTCTGCGCCGCGACGGCTTTCCGGTGAGGGCGGTACCCTGAAGGTGACGCATTCAGGAACTTCCTTTCGTTCTTCCTTTCCTACATTCTTCAACTGTATATTCCTGGTGCTTTGATCCTGGCCATGCGTAAGTTTCTCTTCAGACCGATGCAGACTTTTCCAGATTCTCCTGCTCAAAACTCAACCGCAATGGCGAAAAACAATGAGATCCAACTCCGATAATTTCATTGAATTGTTTGCATAAATCTGATAAATCAAATTAAAACTAGTGCTGTCTTTCAAAGAAAATATACTCGATTGAAAATGTGAAGCAGAGGCGCAGAACGACAACAACAAGTTCTCACATTTTATGGATTTCATGCCATCTGAAAGGTAACGAGACTTTTCCTTTAAAGCAAACTCCGGGATTGAACTAGTGCTATCAGCGCTTCTGTAGTGATAGCTTAGCTGCGGAACGACCTGAAAGTGGGAAGGAAAGCAAGAGAAATCTTTGCGAACGCTGAAACTAAGGCCTTACCTTCAACAGGGTCGGATGTGGTACGATGCGAGAAAGGGCGGTCAAAGAAGACAAAATACGCGAGAGAGCACGTCGTTTGAGAGAGCACGCTGATCTCACCACCTCTCGCGGTGGGTGGGAAGCGTTGGAACGGGTCGATGGTTGCAGGCCCGTAAGGATTAGCGCCCTAACCGCGCAATTTTGCGACGAAGCTGGAGTGATCTAGGTAGTTACAGACCTTACAATTTCCCTAGTGGTATCCCTCCTACTAGTCGGGCCAATCCCGGGTTTGCCTTTAAGAGTTCTACTTAATATTAGCATGAATTGCAAGAAAACCCTCCCAAAGCTAAATGCGTTCCCTGTTCGCCCCAGGGCTGCAAAATTACACTTAAAGGCATTCTTTACTTCTATCACACTTATTATGGAACATATACTGGAGATGTTCACCTTGAACGCGCACGGCTATCGCACGTCGTCCGTAATTGTGTAGGTGTTTGGAATGGGTGCTGACATTCTACAATGCTTTTCATGCAGAAGCCCTTCTAGTGTGAACGCTTTTACCCACAGGGACCTTTTGTAAGATGCTGCTGAATAGGATTGATGGCTGGTCTGGGCGCGAGATATCTATGGACCGTGTGCAACAGCGCCTTCTCAGCTGCGTAAGCATCTCAGTAACCCCAGCCGGGTCTCATCCGGTAAGAGCTTTGGCATTGTGGCTTACAGCGCCCCAGGTGACCAAAACACCTACTAACCATTGCTACCAAACTCTAAGGCAATGTCCTGGCAAATGGGAAAGACTCCTTGGCTTGGAAGTCCCCATCCCTCAACTAAGAATAGCCTTTCTGTTTCCGTTTTACAGAAACAAATACAGCATACAACAAGTCAATGAAATGGTGTAAGAGTAGAGCCGGTAACGGTTCCAACTTTAAAGGACCCCTCGAGCCAACTTGGCATTAGAGCAGACTAAGCACCGCTCACACTGCCACCTTTCCTCCCACTATTTTTCGAATAGGACCCATGTAGTCGTTTACATATGAGAAATATGCTCACTTCTGAACCAGCGATGCTGGTTGAAGAACTTTTTATCACAGCAGGGCCTAGGAGAGCGCCATGGTAGCGCCAAAGCCCTAGCGAGACTTGTTTTTGGGAAAGCATCCCCGTGACCCGCCAAGGAACATGGGTAGGCTAATAATTCCGCTTTCGCAATCTCCTCTTCATTCCAAACGCCCTGCTAATCGCCTCGCTTTTCTCGCCGCTTCATATCCTGAGTTTGAATTTATTACCTGCCCATTTCTACATATCATTTACATTAACTAAGCATAAATTTCTAGGCAGCCTCTCGCCCGCACCGTCAACTATACGTTATCGCTTCATTGCGCGCATTCTGATGAGCACTTGCCCAAGGCGGTACCGTATTTATGACGTCCGGAGCGGGTAATTGAAAACGTGATTTCATGAGCATTGAAATGCATAGCACCATCATCGGTCTTGGAGCTGACCTGCTTGCGTAACCTCTTCAGGAAAGATGGAAGTATAAAGCACTGCTTGCCCACATCAGAGTACGTGTGGAAGGCAGTCTGGGAGGTGCTAAGTGAGTTGGGGGGAGGGGCGACCATGCGGCAACGCGGCGTCTGCCAACACAATAATGGCGATTCTGTGGAGCCTGGCCCACAAAGAGGCGGGCAAATGTGCGAAAAGTATTCCAAACCTCATCATGTTCACGCACTTAACGCTCCTCATCGGCTCAACTTGGTCTATCGCGCTCGAAGAACCGGCGCCGCCGCGTGTCCCGAACTACGCCCCCCCCCCACTCACTTTAGCACGTTTGGTAATCTGAGTAGGATACAAAGGATGCGGATCCTATATTGAGGGAGTCTCAAATTCCTGAATGCCTGTTGTTCCCTGAAATTGCAAGTCACTTTTCCTACGATTTTCACTATTTGGCCAATTTTCACTACGATTGGACCAATTTTCGGCCGAACGAGCTGCAAAACGCCGTTTGCCTGCCAATTTTTGGCCAGGATTCGTATTATTTCTGCAGTTCTTGTTGGATCCCGGTTTTAAATCCAGCTAACAGTTAGTCTTTGAGGTCAAAATAGAAATAGTTGTTAAACCTGCCCCTCCTAGCTCCTTGCGGGTATTTGGAGATTATATTAATATTTATTGAGTTATCAAGGTTAGTATTTATTGCTTTTGAAAAAAGTCTTTCTCAATTCTATTTGTGAAACTCCAGGACAGCTCTTCTAGACACACGGAGATAGCGCACTAGGCGGATTTCGGCGTCGCCTAAGCAAGTTCCTAGGATCGGACCCCTCCGATTACCAAATCACTCAATTAGGGGTGTAAGTTGATCGTGCTCTTACAACTGTATGGAATCGTCGGTTTTAATAACCCAATAAAATATTCCAAAAGCCAATAAATGATACAAATTCCGCACGAAGTCAAGTGCTTCTAAGCCCTGAATAAGGCGAAATGCATGGCGCACACCACGAGAGGTACAGATCCTTTTTCTCTGTGTTTATTTGGTTTTTCCATCTAACAATAAAGAGCATGATCTCCCCATAATCGGTTCTTAGTCCTCGAGGAGTGGGCATAGCCATTCTGGTGCGGTTGGGATATAGGGTTAGTCCTAGGCCCTTAGTCCGAGACAGCAAGATAGAGGAAGGCACGCGCCGTAGAAGTTTTCCCTAAACTAACCCAAGGCCAGATATTCCTGTTTCGATCCTCTTCCATCGTAGATCTATAAAATTCTTGAAAAATTTGATAAATACTCCCAGAAAAGTTCCGTGTGCCCTAACAAAGCCTCCCTTTCCGATCCATTGCCGATCCCAGCTGTACTACATACTACCACTTCTCCAAGGAAAGCCGAATGGGTCCTCCTCTCAAGGAATGCGCGCCGTGGGTTTGGACCCTAATTTGGAGTGGGGTAAAGACAGGAGAAAAGAAAGCCTTATAGAGGACACACAGGCCGACTGGGATTAGCAAAAAAAACGCCGCTGTATGTTTAGCCACGCTTTTTCCGTCCTCAACCATTTTTGAAATGCACTAATACCTCGAAATAAGTGAGCTGCGACTCCTGCTATACTGGTAGCCAAGGGTTTGATAGTACTCGGGGCCAAAGCTGTATTTCAATAATTTGACCCTACAGCGCCAGCATGGAGGTCAAATGTAGGTAATCAACCT
>MU870692.1:8774-27599 GCA_036418205.1 Ostertagia ostertagi | reverse complement strand
CTCTCTGGTTGTCGATTCTGAAGCCAACACACACCAACCTTTGCCGGCTATTCCCTCCAGCACGGCCGTCAAGGTGAGAGGAAGGAGGGGGTGGGGGGGGGGATAGGATAAAATGACTATGTCATGTAGACGTATTTGTTTTGTCTTCTTCATGCTCCTTCTTCCAAGCGTTTGCCACAATCTTCTAAAAATCGTCAAAAACGACTCCCTCTCCCACAAACACGGTCCCTACGACTCCTACAAAATACGACTCGAATGGTCCTGCTTGCCAGTGAAGAAAAATGGAAATAAAATGCCGAAAACCTTTTAAAGGGCATTTTAGGGGATCCTTACTTGATAGTGGATGATAGTTGCAGCCAGATTGGGTCAGACATTCTAAGAAACATTGGGCACCGAGGAGAAAATAAAAGCAGAGACGAAAGGGCGTAGAAGTTGACGGCGACGCAGATACCGTCGTGATCGATGCCGTACTAGTTTAGAGGTGGATTTATTATGAAAAAGCAACCCATTTCAAATTACGTTAAGGGTGGTGAATGAGAAACGTCCACCCGAGAATGGAACCCCTTCCTTACCGTTGATTCCCGCGTTGATGCGTCTTGCATCGTTACGCCCTCCTCAACGCTGATACTATACGATTAGATAGACCTATGGGTCTGCCAATCGAGTGTTATATGGCGAGTGATTGAGTCGGTGGGCGTACCGCACCCGTAGCGCACCCATTGTGCCGCAGGGAAGGCCATGCTAAATAGCCGGGGGACATGTCCTGGCTGCATTATTCCTAAGAGGTACGCATGTCTCTCCATGAGGTGAGTTTTACCTTCTTTCGACCTCTGTCCTTGTATGGATCGCTCCTTCAGAGCAATGTCTCAGGGCAGGGTCCCATATCTCGATTTTCGTCCTAATGGTGTGAATGATGAATCGCCCTAGCCAAACACGTCACTGAAACTCACTTGGAAGCGCAAAGCCGTAGAAGGGGGCGTTAATAACCTTGAATCGACCTAATCCTTCGCGTTCGCCCTCTTGCCTAATCTATTTGAACAATGCGTTTCGCTTCGATAGTATAATGCGATCGTTTTCCAGGACTTAACAGGGACGTATTTTGAACACAGGTTCCTTGGCAGTGCATCATGTTGCTCCTGCCTGCGCTGAAATTCCGAATGCCTCTTGACCAAACGCGCGCCGTTCTTGTCCCAGAAACTGTAACGTTTGGAAGCTATGCGTTTGTTCCTGATAATGGAAATCTGTTGCAGGTCTTCAGTAACAACGGCTTTTGACAAGCAAGTCTTGAAAATCGGTCACTTAGACATGATTTCAAGGAAAACGGAGGGACTTAGTTGTTTAACCCTTTCGGACCTGAATTTTTCCCCGTGGAGAAATTTTTCTTCTAGCTATTGTTTATTACTTGTGAGCATATAGGTATCATTATGGCGAAATTTGGAAGCTATTCGATCACAAACAAAGAAACTAAGAAGCTTTGAAAATTGGCCCACCTTCTTAGTTTTTAAGCTTATGTCGAAACAATTCGAAGTTTCATAGTTGTGCCGAAAAAGTTAATTACCTTGCATAACGTATATTAACCCATAATTTTGATATAACCCATAATTTTGATTTAGGAATGGATCATCAAGTATTTCTAGAAAGTCACAGTTACTTGCACCAGTATTAGGGGGGTAGCGCCATTCACTGTTTGACTTGTACAAATAGTTTTGCAATACTAACAGCAATAAACAATGGAATGGGTTAAGCTCATAATTAGGAAGGGGAAGGTTGACTGAAGCAACTCTCTAGCAGGATTAGAAAAACATGCTGTTTCAGCGGAAATGCAAGCGTTTGAATTTGGTGGTGGCAATTGCCACCGCCAGGGCCGAAAGGGTTAAGGATCAGCGTTTTCTTTGTTTCTTTTCGTTTGCAGTGAACCCGACATATTCAATTTTACAAAAACCCGCTTCTACTCGATCTGAAATGTTGCTTTAAAGAAGGGCCACTTTAGTTGCGCACGCATTCGCTTGCATAACAGGGACTGCAGCGGCATAACAGAGCCATCGATATTTTTATTATGCTTCCTGGTAAACTTCGTCCACGTCAGTGCACGCTCCACCTACCAATAGCAGTTGAAGCCTTTTCCTTCGCTGACCTCTTTCGACTTATTTTCTGTTCCCAGGGCTTCTTGGTGCGAGCAATGAATTTGCTGGCAAACTCCGCCCAGTTCTGTGCGCGCACGCCTCCTTAACATTAAAACTCCCCTCACTCTCAAATTTACCCAATCAATACCGTGATTACCAACCTCATTCGAGCCCTCTACGTAATACCGATGTGACTCTGCAGAGAATATTCACTTCCACGCAGCACCCAATCAGTAAAGTCATTCCCGACCCCTCCGCGCGGAAACCGATAATAAGCCCCACCCTGCCCTGCCCATGAGATCGGGCTCCGCCCACTACGTATCCACTTTCAGATAACCCGTACACGCCCAAAGGGCAATTCACGACTCATCCGGGACCGTATCCACCCTCTCGGTTCTATGCTCCTGCTTTCTTAGGTCTACATAGCGTGCATGCCTAGTAGTCAAACAGACACACTAACACACCTTACTTCCGCTCTATATAGGCGGGGACACTAACACACCTTACTTCCGCTCTATATAGGCGGGGTTCTATCATAGGATCGGGGGTCGAAGAAGGCAAAACATACCAAGTCGAAAGGCAGTCATGTCCCTCTGTGTGTGCAAGACGGTGCGCATTTCCAGGGAAATGTATGCCCCTGTAGCCTAGCGAGGCCATTTCCGCGCCGCGACACAAGCACCTTCAGTGCCTGACACTAGCCGCTATAGCAGAGAGAGCATTAGCGTTGAAGAGAGCGGCACCGGTGAGAGTCGCAACAATGCAACAATGGAAACAACGAGTTGAGCGGGCTCCCGCTTCTCGGGCTCTGCGCCGTTTCTCATGGTTTTCTCTTCATTCGTGCATGAATGACCACATCTACCTTGCGAATGCGCTGCTCATTCATCGTGAACTACGTCCTTAAGGTGTCCAGGGTTTTAGGTATTATGTAGAACCCTAGCGCCTCTATGGGTTCGCTAGCGTGTCTGCTAGAGGTATTATACCTCCGCGGTTGTGAAACCACCAACCTTGAAATGAGTGGCCCAATGAACTTAGAAACTTGCATGCCTTCCATTCTGCCACTTTTTACTTGTGAGCATCACAACTTTTATCAAATGTTCCTGCCACCATATTTTCTTTTCCTTCAGTTCCAGTTGACCACCGTGGGCGTCCATTGGAGTACTGCTCAGAACTAAGATTTCCTTCCCCCAGCTTTCATTTGTGCCCAAACAACCGGATTTGAACGGCACTGTGACCAGAGTTATGAGTGGATAATACTGGCTGAATATTGGCTTCATCGTACCTAGATATAGTACTTCAGGAAATTTGAATGGTTTCCGCGGTCGAGTACGGGGTCCCTGCATGCTTGGTCGTCCAGGTGCAGGTAACTGTAGAAGTAGGCAATTCTAAAATCTAGAATTTAGAACAGGGAAATAGCTCAGCGAAAAGGCCAGCAACCTTCGCTTCGTCAACGAGTTCTCGGCACGCAGCGTCAGCCATCACCAACGAATCCTTGCTGACTGTATTGACGAGAAATTTCGGGGGACAAAGCGGGAGTCGTACATGCTCCAAAAGCTGTAAAGTCGAATTACGAATAATCATCAAACGCTGACCAGGAGCAAAAACCTTACCTTTGGCAGTAATTTCTCCCGAGCAGGTAAGTCGAATTTCGTCCATTTGAGCGCTGCAGCGTAAACCTGCAGCAATATTAGAAAGCAGTAATCGGTGAGTGGAGGGCGGAGCAATTCTAGTGACGTTATTGAGTGTGACTGTTGAAGGGGCAAGGGGCGGTGGTGCCAACCACACACGCTGAGGGAGTAGGTCGCCTATGGCGTTCAATGACACCCTCAAAACTGCTCCACCCCCGCCATCGTGTTCATTGCCTTAGACGCCGATTTGAGAGAACGAATGTGAACATATACTATATGATCAAATATATCGAAATGATATTAACCCATTGCGTACCTCGTGACACACATGGTGCAGAACGATGACTAGCCTTGTGCGACATAGGGTGCACCACCGTTTTAAAGGAGGATTCCACGATAGGGCGAAGGTCGAAGAAGGGGAAACTTACCCAGTGGAGAGACTGGCGGACTTCCTAAAGGTAGGGGCTGCACGCAGCTCGCATCGGAGGGAATCTAGTCAATGGCCCATTCTCGCGGTGCCCGTTGGCGCACTGTAGACGTAGTACGCCCCCTATCCCCTCTCTCGCTGTCCGCTATCTAGCCGTTCAGCAGAGAGAGCGTTAGCGTTGAAGAGGGCAGCACTGATGGGATTCGCACCAATGCAGAAATCAACGGGCAGGGAAAATCTTCACGTTCTGCGATTCTATGCCCTTCTTCTTGGTTTTTTTTTCTTTTTTTTTTCTTGCATCACTGACCATTTCCAACTTAATTTCCAGCAAGCTGAATTTTCATCGTAGAATCCGCCTTTAGGGATACTTTGGCATATCCCATGCTTTGATATTGTAAAAATGTCCAGAAGGGCAAAAAAATCTCACAATTCCTCATCTATTCTCACGCGACTTGTTCAAATACAATAATATTAATGAATATGATACTTTTAACCAGAAAGTTTCCAACTCCGAACTATCAAAATCATGCTCTAATTTATTTCATAGAGCTTCCGTCCAAAGGCACAGTTTCCTTCTGAAGCTACCAGGAGGAAGAAGGGAAACTTACCTTCGAAGAAGACAGGCGGAACGCCTCTAAGGATTGCGGTCCAACCCATAATTCGTCTGCGAATGAAAATATTGGCCCGCGCCGATCTAACCGAGGAATGACGGGCGTTCGTCCTCCTGGGGCCGCCGCCGCGCCGCCGCACGCGGCGATCGACGCGGCGAAGGCTGTGGTGGTTGGATGTGGCGGTGTGATTTATTAGCTGTGGAAACAATATGGTTTTAGCCCTCTTCCACTCTTTTGGCTGTTGGAGTGAAAGTTCGTTAATTTTATCGATTCGTTACTGCCGAATGAGCAACTTAGGCGCTGTTTGAGTGACCTGTTTAATTTGACTGACCCCCTTCTCCCCAATGGCGTGAAAGAGAGTAGATCATGCAGTATGGCGATATGTTTTCACATGACGCCCATTCTACATGACGTTAATACGCAGTTTACTATGGTTCGTTCACTCAGACTGTTTCAGAAAGTTCCAATGTTCTCCGCAGCGTTTCTTAATTTCCAAACTTAATTTCTGGCGCTCATGTCCATGGGAGACATCAAAGTGGAAGAGCCTTACTGTGCTTGGGACTAGCCACCTCGTCACTTGACAATCAAATCAGACAAACAACAAGCCACCTCGTCACTTGACAATCAAATGTGAAGGCTGCAACGGTGGACAACAGCATGGACTAGTAAAAACCTCCACATCGCAGAATCGCCGCACACGCGACGAGCCCGATCGCCGCGTGCGGCGGCAGCCTGACCCCAGGAGGACAAACGCCACACCCCATCTAACATGGCCTTGACTGTGGCGTAGTTGGCGCGGAACGCCCACCGACAATCTAATCACTTGCCGCAGGCATATACGCGGCGAGTGATTACATAGAAGAGAGAGTGTAGTGTTGGCGAGGGCACAAAGATGGGAGACGCTTAACCCTTTCGGACCTGAATTTTTCCCCGTGGAGAAATTTTTCTTCTAGCTATTGTTTATTACTTGTGAGCATATAGGTATCATTATGGCGAAATTTGGAAGCTATTCGATCACAAACAAAGAAACTAAGAAGCTTTGAAAATTGGCCCACCTTCTTAGTTTTTAAGCTTATGTCGAAACAATTCGAAATTTCATAGTTATGCCGAAAAAGTTTATAATCTTGCATAACATTATAACCCATAATTTTGATTTAGGAATGGATCTACTTCAAGTATTTTAAGAAAAAGTCACACTTACTTGGCCGGTTGCGGGGGTCAGCGCCCATTCATTGTTGCACTTGTACACAAATACTTGTAATACTAACAGCAACACACAATGAAATGGCAGGTTAGCTCATAATTAGGAAGGGGAAGGTTGACTGAAGCAACCTCTAGCAGGATTAGAAAAACCATGCTGTTTCAGCGGCAATGCAAGCGTTTGAATTTGGTGGTGGCAATTGCCACCGCCAGGGCCGAAAGGGTTAAGGCGCAAAAAGGAGTCCATTTTTCGAATTCCGGGCCGCATTACTTCCTCATCAGTTTTCCTGCTTGTGAATCACTGGACCGTCATCTAATTTTAATTATGAATGGGTTGCCTTTTCATCGTATTATAGAATCCGCCTTTAAGGGTACTATGGCATATTCTATGCATAATCCTGTAAATGTATCCAGAGGAGGAAATAAAATCTCACATTTCTTCAACTTTTCATCACTGAAAATTCAGCAATTTCCAACTACAAATCTAACCTGCGTGTTTTCTCCCCGACTACGGGAATGTAAGTGGCTCTGAATATCCTCTACTTCATAATAGCTTCCATGCAAAGACAACTACGCCTTAGTGTCCGCTGTGTGAAGGCCTTGGAGCATACAAGTTCACGTAATGAGCGAATTAGCAGAAACGCCGTTCGCCTTCTCCTTCTTCTAATCTTCCCCTAGTCCTAACAAATCCCGAAGAATAGACATACATAAATTAACGCCAGCGCGTGAAACGGCACCAGAGGACGCCAAAAGCCCAAATTGCCATCTGGTTCTCATTGTAAGAAGGTGATACGACAGTCCGTCGCCCATCAAAAACTCCACTTCTATTCTATTGAGAAAATCCGACAATCGTAAACGATCTCCCTTCCGTTTTTGAAGACACCCCGAAGTTTCTTCTCTAGCAAAATTGGAATTACTGCAGGCAACGAGACCTGTCGCACCCTTGGATAAACCTGAGAACAAGTTTGAAGACAACCTACTAAACTATGCTATGAACGCCTCGTAGTGGTACCTTAGCTGTGGAACGACGACTTGAAAGTGGGAAGGAAAGCAAGGAGGAATCTTCAAGAACGCTGAAATAAGGCCTTAACCTTCAATAAGGTCGGATGTGGTACGATGGCGAGACAGGGTGATCAAAGAAGACAAAATACGCGAGAGAGCACGTCGTTTGAGAGAGCACGCTGATCTCACCATCTCTCGCGGTGGGTGGGAAGCGTTGGAACGGGGTCGATGGTTGCAGGCCCGTATAGGATTAGCGCCTTAACGCACTAAAATTATCTGCAAAAACTTGTAGTGATGCTACGGATTTCAGGGAGCTTACAAAATCCCTCGTGCATATCCCTTCTAACTAAATGTAAGTTGCTAAAATCTCCTGGGGATTCGCCTTCAAGGAAAAGGGTAAACTTGCGAATTAGCCGAAATAAAAATAAGGGAGGCGTTCCCGGAATTTTTTGCCGAGAGGGCACTACCGTGCAAATGGGCCAAGCCATCTGCCCCTCCCCTCCCCTTCTCACAAGCTGCAAAACGTCGAATGGCCTACATACCTCCTCTTCCGATTGTACCATAAGCTCCTCACTCGAAATTATTTCAACGAATAACTTGAACGAAAGCTGGATAAAAATTCTTCTGTCCCGACAATGCTCTGAAAGGAAAGGCCAAGACATTTGTTAATTTCGGGCTCTAATCGACAAAATACGGACCTGGAAGTTTTGAAAGATACACTTTTGGGCGCAGCCAAGCAGCTCTCGACAGGCATATGTATCAGCGAAGGCTCGAATTTCTAAGCAATTTGATGGATTCAGTTTCTTCTTTAGAAATTTGCAGCACGAAACCTAAAAGTAAGGCACGGCCTAATTAACGCATGATTCCAATATTTTCAAACCGACAAGCTTTATGGTGTTCCAATCTTACCTGAACTTGGCTCATTTGGAGCAGACAAGCAGCGGGCAGAATGCTCCGTACATTCACGTCGCTGATCTCGATCTTGCCAGAGTAGCAAAATTTAACAAGCGCATCGAGCGCCGTGGCCCCCACATGCGATTATTTCTCCTTTCTGATGGGAGTAAGCAGACTGCCTTTGAGAAGACAACAGAAGGAAAGTTTGCAAAAAATACCTATTACATTGTAAACGCTCTGTATCTGCGCCTAAGCTCGTCTTGAAGACACCAACCACGGTGGCTGAAAAACGATGGGGTTTTGATGCCACTGGTGGGATACAGGGGAGGAGGGGCAAAAAAGAGAATGAAACTCCAGTTTCACAACTGGAGTTTCATCCTCTTTTTTGCTCGTGGGGGATTATGCTCTCCAATACTAAGCTTAAGGATAAGAGTTTTCATGGCACGTACTCGATTCATTTGAAATACTTCTAATGAGTGACAGTTAAATGTGGAAGTACTCCTAAAGTGCTTTCTTATTTCTGCCTGCTATGGTCGAAGAAAATGGTTCACAAGTAAGGGTATGTCATCCTACCTAACGGCCTAGCGACGATAAGAAGTTAGGAGACCCAGTTGGTTGATCACATGCGCAAATCAGAATTGCCTGGGGTGTGGGGAGTGTGGTTGAGTGAGTACTGAGCATACACCGGTTTCATCCAGAGACACCTTCAATGAGTGCTGCTACTTTATCTTCTCCTAATTATCGTACCATTGTGATATGATCGCGCCAGGAAGTACTCTTCAGTATTACGTACAAGATCAAAGAGCGCCCCCACCCCAGACTGAAGTTTTCAAGAATGCACTCTTCAACTGGCGAAATTGACTCACGCGAAATTCATATTCCCACGCCCCGAGCGGCATCAGACAGCACTCCCACGTGACGATGTATTCGCACGGAATCCACTCCACTTTCCTGAAACGTTGCCGAAAGCGGGCCTGTGTAGCCACATCGGTTACGCTCTCTCTTCTAAGGAAACTGTTCACAAAACACCCGATCGAGAAATGATGTATGCACCCTTCACCGTGAAGCGTGTGCGAGGACTCTTCAAAGGGGGGTCTTTCAGGGCGAGCCGTGCTTTTTGAGAACAGTTTCTTGCATATATGTAGTAAGGGCTGCATGTGCGGACTACAAAACCATGTTTCGTTTTCGCTGAACGGTTTTAGTAGTACCAAAAAAGTGGTGAATAATACTCTTGATGGTTCAATCCCCCGCGGCGACTAAATTTTGCAATCAAGGTTGGCGGCCACTTTTGGCTTCAAAATGGTCCTGACGATGAATTTGACATCTGATTTTGATATTTAGCGCGATTTGGCACCAAACCGTAGGCGCCAACCCAAATGCAAAATTTAGTCGCCGCTACGGGGGACGCGTCCATTAACAAGTACGAAAACGCGTTCATGCGAAAACGACACTGAATCGGTTGTTCCCATGCGTCACTACAATATGCAAGAAACCGTTTTGACAAAGCGTGGCTTGCTCCTCATAAAGACCCCCTTGTTAGAGCTCGACGGCGCTGGCAGATGGTGTCATATTCTTAAAGGAATCTTGCGCGGAAAAATCATGATTCTATTTCAGCCATAAATCACTGGCTTGAGACTCATTATCCACGATAATAGTGAAAAGAACTGAAGTATTGCTTTCGTTTTGATTAGAAATTCGAAAACTCGAAAAGGCTGCTACGCGTTCGAATTGCCCACGGACGTCTTTCACGAATGCTGGCGACGGGGATGCTCAAACTTGGTTCTTGGAGTGCATTCACTAGAAGCTCTTTCTGGCCTTCTGCTTCGTTGCATTCACATCTTACACTTCTACTCCATCCTATTCCATCGATCGATTTGTCTCCACTCTCCGAAATCGCGCGCTTTAACCCGATTCTCTCATTGCGTCGCCTGGTACGTAGCCGGCCAAACGCCGTCTTCTTTCCATGCCTCGCCTGGCTCTGCCTCCTGGTCCTTCGATGGTCCATAACGTGTAGTTTTTGTACGTTTGTTTCTCTTCAGAAACCGAATCTTCATGCGTGAAACTTTGTGTGCTATTTCCAGTGATCACAACTGACATATTCATGTTAGGAAAGAGTGCAAGAATTTTCCGCGCAAGATTCCTTTAAGGCGGTTGAGGGTAGTAAAGGAGGGCTCGCATCAGCTTGGTGGGGGGGGAGGGCACCTATTAAAAGCTTGCTGGAAAATTTCATTCACAGGACGGCACCCCTGTGCGACGAAAAGTTGTGATGGGATCGCATGGCGAAAAGACCTGTTCCTTGGCCCCCGTGTCACTAAATCCAACAACCCAGTGATTGGCTGCCCCTTGCCACCTACCTCTATGCTCCGTGTTCAAACCGCACACGTCACCAGCAGCATCGTGGTCACTGCTTTAATTGCGCAGAAAATGTTACACAGGTCGCACACAAAATAGAAGACCATGAAACAGCATGTGATTCGATTTTTTTGATGTCGTCAGCAAATGTGCTACTGAGTCTGCAATTGCGACAGGCGCAACAGCCGGAAACACACTATAACATACGCAGATGCTTTTCGGCCATGTCAATCGTGAACATTGCTCGGAAATAATTCGAAGACGCCGCGAGTACATTTCGATGAGCGTTTATACGTGTGCCCTGGAATGAAATCATTTATATGAGTTATGTCGTCGAAGTCCTCGTTCGAACTATACCTTGGCGTTCAGCGTCACATCACAAAGTTGAGATTCGTCACGAAGTTCTGCGAGTTTAGTGAGCAACTCACGACTGTGAGAACGACTCTAAAATTGTACATGGTTGTTCAATAAGAACGCTATGCTTCAAAAAGGTATAAATTTTGGCGGGTCGCGCGCTTTCTTCGGTGTGACTTTGGATTTTGCTTCTTCGAAGACAGAAACAGACCCTTTAAGCAAAAATAGTAGCCTAGAGTCACCTGATACCTGCTCCTTCAGTTATGAATATGGCTTTCGTAATTATTTTCAAAAAGAAGATCAGGTATGAACGGAGACTAATACTGGCACTCAACGACACAATGGTCACATGTGACAATTGGTGTCGTTGAGTGCCAGTATTAGTCTCCGTTCATACCTGATCTTTTCTTTTTGAAAAATAAATTACGAAAGCCATATATTCATAACTGAAGGAGCAGGTATCAGGTGACTCTAGGCTACTATTTTTTGCTTAAAGGGTCTGTTTCTGTCTTCGAAGAAGCAAAATCCAAAGTCACACCGAAGAAAGCGCGCGACCCGCCAAAATTTATACCTTTTTGAAGCATAGCGTTCTTATTGAACAACCATGTACAATTTTAGAGTCGTTTTCACAGTCGTGAGTTGCTCACTAAACTCGCAGAACTTCGTGACGAATCTCAACTTTGTGATGTGACGCTGAACGCCAAGGTATAGTTCGAACGAGGACTTCGACGACATAACTCATATAAATGATTTCATTCCAGGGCACACGTATAAACGCTCATCGAAATGTACTCGCGGCGTCTTCGAATTATTTCCGAGCAATGTTCACGATTGACATGGCCGAAAGGCACCTGCGTATGTTTATAGTGTGTTTCCGGCTGTTGCGCCTGTCGCAATTGCAGACTCAGTAGCACATTTGCTGACGACATCAAAAAAATCGAATCACATGCTGTTTCATGGTCTTCTATTTTGTGCACCCTGTGTAACATTTCTGCAAAAGTTAAGACGCCAGTGCACCCCCGAGGCTGTGAGTGTGCGTCTTTTTTGAACCACTGAGCATAGAGTTTAAGGCTGTTCAAGGGGCAGCCCCAATCACTGGTGTGATTTAGTGACACGGGGCCAAGGAAAGGGTCTTTCGCCCAGGATCCACATCACCAACTTTTCGTCGCACAGGGTGCCGTCGGAATGAAATTCTTCGAGGCAAGCTTTATAGGTGGCCCTGCCCCCCATCCCCAATACGATGCGAGACCTCTTTTTAGCTAGCCCTCCACCCTTAAAGGAATCTTGCGCGGAAAATTCTTGCACTCTTTCCTAACATGAATATGTCAGTTGTGATCACTGGAAATAGCACACAAAGTTTCACGCATGAAGATTCGGTTTCTGAAGAGAAACAAACGTACAAAAACTACACGTTATGGACCATCGAAGGACCAGGAGGCAGAGCCAGGCGAGGCATGGAAAGAAGACGGCGTTTGGCCGGCTACGTACCAGGCGACGCAATGAGAGAATCGGGTTAAAGCGCGCGATTTCGGAGAGTGGAGACAAATCGATCGATGGAATAGGATGGAGTAGAAGTGTAAGATGTGAATGCAACGAAGCAGAAGGCCAGAAAGAGCTTCTAGTGAATGCACTCCAAGAACCAAGTTTGAGCATCCCCGTCGCCAGCATTCGTGAAAGACGTCCGTGGGCAATTCGAACGCGTAGCAGCCTTTTCGAGTTTTCGAATTTCTAATCAAAACGAAAGCAATACTTCAGTTCTTTTCACTATTATCGTGGATAATGAGTCTCAAGCCAGTGATTTATGGCTGAAATAGAATCATGATTTTTCCGCGCAAGATTCCTTTAAGAATATGACACCATCTGCCAGCGCCGTCGAGCTCTAACAAGGGGGTTTTATGAGGAGCAAGCCACGCTTTGTCAAAACGGTTTCTTTGCATATTGTAGTGACGCATGGGAACACGATCATTGTTCGTTTTCGCTGAACGGTTTCGTACTGTTAATGGTTCGATCCCCCGTGGCGACTAAATTTTGCATTTGGGTTGGCGCCTACGGGTTGGTGCCAAATCGCGCTAAATATCAAAATCAGATGTCAAATTCATCGTCAGGACCATTTTGAAGCCAACAAGTGGCCGCCAACCTTGATTGCAAAATTTAGTCGCCGCGGGGGATTGAACCATCAAGGTATTATTCACCACTTTTTTGGTACTACTAAAACCGTTCAGCGAAAACGAAACATGGTTTTGTAGTCCGCACATGCAGCCCTTCTACATATATGCACGGAACTGTTCTCAAAAAGCACGGCTTCCCTGAAAGACCCCCCCCCCTTGTAAGAGGCCTACGCACACGCTCCAACGTGAAGGTGCTACATCATTTCCTCGATCGGTTGTCTTGTGAACAGTTTCCTAGAGAGAGAGAAGCTGTGGCTACACAGGCCGCTTTCGGCCAACGTTTCAGGAAAGGTGATGATCCGTGCAATACACTCACGTGGAGAGTTCTTCTGATGCCGTCCGCGTAGCACACCTCACATACACTCTTCGCATCTCACTCCAGCTCTGCGAACACTCTCTGACACACTCTCATCCTTGCGCGCGCGCGCCGCGCGCCGCCCCTCCCCTTATCTGTAACGTCGTACTGAAGAGAGTACTCTTGGGCTATCTAACACAATGGATACGATAATAGGATAAGATAAAAGATAGAGCACTCATTGAAGTGTCCTCTTGATGAGAACCGGTGTATGCTCTACTCACTCACACACATCCCCACACCCCAGGCAATTTTTGGCATGTGATCATCCAACCTGGGTCTCCTACTACTTATCGTTAGCCTAGGTAAGGATGACCATACCCTACTTGTGAACCATTTTCTTCGACCATAGCAGGCAGAAATAAGAAAGCACTTTAGGAGTACTTCCACATTTAACTGTCACTCATTAGAAGTATTTCAAATGAATCGAGTACGTGCCATGAAAACTCTTATCCTTAAGCTTAGTATTGGAGAGCATAATCCCCCACGAGCAAAAAAGAGGATGAAACTCCAGTTGTGAAACTGGAGTTTCATTCTCTTTTTTGCCCCTCCTCCCCTGTAATCCAACCCAGTGGCCATCAAAACCACCATCCGTTTTCAGCCACGCGTGTTGGTGTCTTCAGACGACTTAGGCGGCAGATACAGAGCGTTACACTGTAATAGTGCCTTTGCAAACTTCGCATCTATATCTATCTCAAAGCAATCTGCTTACTCTCTCTCAGAGTAGAACTATCGATGTGAGGCCACGCGCTCGATCGACGCTTGTTAATCTTTGCTTACTCTGGCAACGATCGAGATCAGCGAACTGAAATGTCGGACATTCTGCCTGCTGCTTCCTGCCTCAATGAGGCCAAGTTGCAAGTAAGATTGCAACCCATAAAGCTTGTCGTTGAGGACTAATTTTGCTCATGTTAATTAGAAATGCCTTACTTTAGTTTCGTGCTGCAAATTTCTAAAGAAGAAACTGAATCCATCAAATTGCTTAGAAATTCGAGCCTTCGCTGATACATATGCCTGTCGAGAGCTGCTTGGCTGCGCCCAAAAGTGTATCTTTCAAAACTTCCAGGTCCGTATTTTGTCGATTAGAGCCCGAAATTAACAAATGTTTGGCCTTTCCTTTCAGAGCATTGTCGGGACAGAAGAATTTTATCAGCTTTCGTTCAAGTTATTCGTTGAAATAATTTCGAGTGAGGAGCTTATGGTACAATCGGAAGAGGAGGTATGTAGGCCATTCGACGTTTTGCAGCTTGTGAGAATGGGGAGGGCAGATGCTTGGCCCACTTTGTGCAGGTAAGTGCCCTCTCCAACATCTTCCTAACTCCGCTTTTTTATGCTAACTTCGGGCAGTACTCCTTTTCCTGAAGCGAACCCCGGGATTAAGCCCACCTTACATAGTAGGATATCCCACGAGGGAAATTTGTAAGGTCCGTGAATACGTAGATCACTCCAGCTTCGTGGCAGAAATTGCGCGGTTAGGGCGCTAATCCTTACGGGCCTGCAACCATCGACCCCCGTTGCAACGCTTCCCACCCACCGCGAGAGATGGTGAGATCAGCGTGCTCTCTCAAACGACGTGCTCTCTCGCGTATTTTGTCTTCTTTGATCACCCTGTCTCGCATCGTACCACATCCGACCTCAAGAGGTTAAAGGCCTTATCCAGCGTTCTGAAGACTTCCCTCCTGCCTCCTTAAAGCACTTTCAGGTCGTCCACAGCTAAGTACCACCTACGAGCGTTCATAGCACTAGTTAGTAAGGGGTTGCCTTAAACTTAACGTAAACTTGTTCTCAGGTTTATCCAAGGGTGCGACAGGTCTCGTTGCCTGCAGTAATTCCAATTTTGCTAGAGAAGAAACTTCGGGGTGTCTTCAAAAACGGAAGGGAGATCGTTTACGATCTCGGAATTTCTCTGGCGCCAAAATAGAATAGAAGCTGGAAGTTAGGGCGACGTCAGACTGTCGTATCAACCTTCTACAATGAGAAATCCGATGAATTTGGTGCTTTCGTCCTGGTGGGTCAGTTTCACGCGCTGGGTTAGTCTTTATTATTTATTCTTGCGGACTTCGCCTAGGAACGAATGAAGAGGAGAAGGGAACGCGTTTCTTCTAATTCGCATTAGTGAACTTTTATGCTCAAGCCTCACAAGGGAACTAATCGTAATTGTCCTTTGCATGGAAGCTATTATGAAGATAGAGGATATTCAGAGCACTACCATTCCGTAGTCGGTGGAAACACGAGGTAGAATTTTTTTATTGAATTGTGATATTCAGTGATGAAAGTTGAAGAAATGTGAGATTTTATTTCCTCCTCTGGATACATTTACAGGATTATGCATAGAATACGCCATAGTAGCCCTTAAAGCGAATTGCTATAATCACGATGAAAAGCATACCCAATTCCAAAATTAATTAGAGACGCAGTGATTCACGAAAGCAGAAAAAACTGAGGGAAATGGCCCGGAATTCGAAAAATGGGACTCCTTCTTGGCGCCTTAACCCTTTCGGCCCTGGCGGTGGCAATTGCCACCACCAAATTCAAACGCTTGCATTGCCGCTGAAACAGCATGGTTTTTCTAATCCTGCTAGAGGTTGCTTCAGTCAACCTTCCCCTTCCTAATTATGAGCTAAACCTGCCATTTCATTGTGTGTTGCTGTTAGTATTACAAGTATTTGTGTACAAGTGCAACAATGAATGGGCGCTGACCCCCGCAACCGGCCAAGTAAGTGTGACTTTTCTTAAAATACTTGAAGTAGATCCATTCCTAAATCAAAATTATGGGTTATAATGTTATGCAAGATTATAAACTTTTTCGGCATAACTATGAAATTTCGAATTGTTTCGACATAAGCTTAAAAACTAAGAAGGTGGGCCAATTTTCAAAGCTTCTTAGTTTCTTTGTTTGTGATCGAATAGCTTCCAAATTTCGCCATAATGATACCTATATGCTCACAAGTAATAAACAATAGCTAGAAGAAAAATTTCTCCACGGGGAAAAATTCAGGTCCGAAAGGGTTAATGCGTCTCCCATCTTTGTGCCCTCGCCAACACTACATCTCTCTTCTATGTAATCACTCGCCGCGTATATACAATACCTGCGCAAGTGATTCGATTGTCGCGGCGTTCCGCCCACCTAACCGACATCAAGGAATGATTAATCGGGTGCGTAGCGTTTGTCCTCCTGGGGTCAGGCTGCCGCCGCACGCGGCGATCGGGCTCGTCGCGTGTGCGGCGATTCTGCGATGTGGAGGTTTTTACTAGTCCATGCTGTTGTCCACCGTTGCAGCCTTCACATTTGATTGTCAAGTGACGAGGGGCTTTTGTCTGATTTGATTGTCAAGTGACGTGGCTTGTCCCAAGCACAGTAAGGCTCTTCCACTTTGATGTCTCCCATGGACATGAGCGCCAGAAATTAAGTTTGGAAATTAAGAAACGCTGCGGAGAACATTGGAACTTTCTGAAACAGTCTGAGTGAACGAACCATAGTAAACTGCGTATTAACGTCATGTAGAATGGGCGTCATGTGAAAACATATCGCCATACTGCATGATCTACTCTCTTTCACGCCATTGGGGAGAAGGGGGTCAGTCAAATTAAACAGGTCACTCAAACAGCGCCTAAGTTGCTCATTCGGCAGTAACGAATCGATAAAATTAACGAACTTTCACTCCAACAGCCAAAAGAGTGGAAGAGGGCTAAAACCATATTGTTTCCACAGCTAATAAATCACACCGCCACATCCAACCACCACAGCCTCGCCGCGTCGATCGCCGCGTGCGACGGCGCGGCGGCGGCCCCAGGAGGACAAACGCCCGTCTCCCTGTGAACCCGCAGGGGCATATCATTCGATACGAATTATGGGTTGGACCGCATCCTTAGAGGGTCCGCCTGTCTCTCTTCGAGGTAAGTTTCCCCTTCTTCCCTCCTGTAAGCTTCAGAGGGAAACTGTGCCCTTTGTACGGAAGGCTATGAAATAAATTTTCCAGAGCAATGATTTTTGATATGCGGGTGGAACACTTTCTGTAAAGTTCCTTAGTTCATTATATTACTTGTATTGAACATTCGAGCGTTGAGAATAGATGAGGAATTGTGAGTTTTTTTTGCCCTTCTGGACATTTTTACAATATCAAAGCATGGGATATGCCAAAGTATCCCTAAAGGCGGATTTCTACGATGAAAATTCAGCCTTGCTGGAAATTAAGTTGGAAATGGTCAGTGATGCAAGAAAAACAAAAGAAAAAAACGCAAGACAGCACGCCTAGAATCGAGAATGACAGCCTTTCCCTGCCCGTTGATTTCTGCATTGGTGCGAATCCCATCAGTGCTGCCCTCTTCCAACGCTAACGCTCTCTCTGCTGAACGGCTAGATTAGCGGACAGCGAGAGAGGGGATAGGGGGCGTACTACGTCGACAGTGCGCCAACTGCACCGCGAGGAAGGCCCATGCTAGATTACCTCCGATGCGAACTGCGTGTCGGCACCTACCTTTAGTAAGTCCGCCAGTCTCTCCACTGGGTAAGTTTCCCCTTCTTCGACCTTCGCCCTATCGTGGAATCCTCCTTTAAAACGGTGGTGCACCCTATGTCGCACAAGGCTAGTCATCGTTCTGCACCATGTGTGTCACGAGGTACGCAATGGGTTAATATCATTTCGATATATTTGATCATATAGTATAATTTCACCATTCTTCTCAAATCGGCGTCTAAGGCAATGAACACGTTGGCGGGGGTGGAGCAGTTTTGAGAGTGTCATTGAACGCCATCGGCGACCAACTCCCTCAGCGTGTGTGGTTGGCACCACCGCCCCTTGCCCCTTCACCAGTCACACTCAATAACGTCACTAGAATTGCTCCGCCCTCCACTCACCGATTACATCTGCTTTCTAATATTGCTGCAGTTTACGCTGCAGCGCTCAAATGGACGAAATTCGACTTACCTGCTCGGGAGAAATTACTGCCAAAAGTAAGGTTTTTGCTCCTGGTCAGCGTTTGATGATTATTCGTAATTCGACTTTACAGCTTTTGGAGCATGTACGACTCCCGCTTTGTCCCCCGAAATTTCTCGTCAATACAGTCAGCAAGGATTCGTTGGTGATGGCTGACGCTGCGTGCCGAGAACTCGTTGACGAAGCGAAGGTTGCTGGCCTTTTCGCTGAACTATTTCCCTGTTCTAAATTCTAGATTTTAGAATTGCCTACTTCTACAGTTACCTGCACCTGGACGACCAAGCATGCAGGGACCCCGTACTCGACCGCGGAAACCATTCAAATTTCCTGAAGTACTATATCTAGGTACGATGAAGCCAATATTCAGCCAGTATTATTCACTCATAACTCTGGTCACAGTGCCGTTCAAATCCGGTGTGTTTGGGCACAAATGAAAGCTGGGGGAAGGAAATCTTAGTTCTGAGCAGTACTCCAATGGACGCCCACGGTGGTCAACTGGAACTGAAGGAAAAGAAAATATGGTGGCAGGAACATTTGATAAAAGTTGTGATGCTCACAAGTAAAAAGTGGCAGAATGGAAGGCATGCAAGTTTCTATGTTCATTGGCCACTCATTTCAAGGTTGGTGGTTTCACAACCGCGGAGGTATAATACCTCTAGCAGACACGCTAGCGAACCCATAGAGGCGCTAGGGTTCTACATAATACCTAAAACCCTGGACACCTTAAGGACGTAGTTCACGATGAATGAGCAGCGCATTCGCAAGGTAGATGTGGTC
>MU870691.1:10287-28011 GCA_036418205.1 Ostertagia ostertagi | reverse complement strand
GGCAGAATGTCCTGGCAGGAGGCGGGCTCCGGTTGAATGTCAAGAAGACCAAGTTCCTGAGCTCCGAAGAGGGTGCAGAGGCCGATCGTGGACGGCCATGGTGAGACCATAGAAAGAGTGGAGGACTTCCGCTACCTTGGGAGCGATCGACGCCGTAGTGTGGATCAGGCAGTGAAGGCTCGGAGTCAACGCTGCATGGATGGAATGGCAGGGAGTCCACTGGAATCCTCTGCGATCGAAGGTGCTCCAGAGCGCTCAAAGGAAAGGTGTACCGGACAGTGGTAAGGCCTGCGATGCTCTACGGCAGCGAGTGCTGGGCCTTGAACAAGAAATCAGAAAGGCAGCTCCACTCTGCCGAAATGAGGATGCTGAGATGGGCCTGCGGCTGGACGCGGCTGGACAAGGTTAGAAACGAGGACGTCAGAGCGGTCATGCAGACTGCCCCTGTCCAGCTGAAGGTACGGAGAACAGCGTCTGCGATGGTATGGGCATGTGCTAAGGAGGCCACAGGACCATCCGATAAGAACAGCGATGGACTTCGAAGTACAAGGCAAGCGACCGCGAGGAGCCCCGAAGAAAAGGTGGAAAGACGTAATCAAGAAGGACCTAGGTGAGGTCGCGGCCACGATGGAAGATGCCCTGGACAGAGCAAAGTGGCGACGGCTGACAAAAACAGCGGACCCTGCGACGCGACTGCGCGGGACCAACGCTAGGGTGAAGAAGAAGAGCTGTGGATGTTATGAAGTCTGAATCATTTTATCATTTACTAGATCGGAGGTTTGTCAGCAAAGTAAACACTGCATGGATGGGAAGTTTTTGTTACGACTGGGCAAAATCCGATCGCACGACTTCTGATGGCGCTTGGTGGCCCTTTTATCCACTGCTCTCTTTCCGCCACCACCTCTAAGTAGCGTTCAGAGTTTTGTCGAGCTTGTAGAAAAAGGTATGTTGCAAATTGTAGGCAGAAATTTCGGACAGAAACTGACGAGCCATAAAACTAAAGATTATAAAGGAAAGGCAAGAAATAAAATAATGTGAAGAAGAAAATGAAAAAGAAAAGAGCAGAGGAAAAATCATGGAAAATGTGGGCAAAAAGAGTAGGCAATGTAAGTGCCTGGAATGAGAGAAAATAAAAAATTCTCAAACAGGCTTTCTGTGTCTATCCGACTGCGACAGACCAAAAATAAAATCGAAAAATACAAGGGTGTGGCGGTGGTCCTTAGGAAGGCCTCTGGCGAACAGTCCGGATCAGCGTAGACCGACGGGTACCACTTGAGCTCAGAGCGCCGTTAGTGAGCTCAGTGTGCGAAAACCACCGCCACCTCCACCACCACTATCCCCCTCCGCGTCAGTCTCATGTGCAAACAGAAAATTTTAAGACGGTCGACAAAAAACACTGATTCAATTGGGCGTGTCTGATTAGCCGAGCGGACGGATCATCACGGGCCCTCGGTTGACCGCTGATCGAAAATAAGAAATCGATACACCTTCTAACTTCAAGCTAATCAAGTGGCAAATTACCCAGCTCGTATAATCTTTTGAGAATGAGCCATGCTCCCGGCCTTTATTTTTATTGGTGAGACGGACCAGTGATCTAAAAATGGGTGAGCGTCCTTGCTTGTTTGGACAAAAATGCGGAACCAAAGCGTAGCGCCTCAAAGATAAAGTACACTGTGGGTGCAAGTAAATTTGGATGCGCTACCTAAGTGGCTAGTTCCGGATCGCGTGTCGAAGTGATGCTCACAGGGAAAAATCTTTATCAAGTGTTTAGACCAGAAATATGTTCGACTGACAAAAAGTGAGCAAGAAAAACGAAGGATGTGAAAAATAAAATATTGTATTCAATGATGGCGTGCTAATTAAAAGGCTAGCAATGTAGGGGAAAAGGGAGAAGGAGAGGATGGTGGAGGAGGCAAAATTGAACAATCGAATGAAGTAGACTTTGGATCATACGGTGTCAAAGTAAAGTTTATCACGTCCATGAATCCTTTAATTCCTTTCATGGGTGCGCCATGCACCCAATCGCATAAAATGTATTGATATCGCAAGCATTTGGTGGCATATTCGGTCAATGAGGGCTGTGCATGATGGACCTGCCGAAGCAGAAGTCCACTGCTATCAGATTTGATTTGATTACCAATAACTGATTGCACAGTGTTTGGAGGGTAAGACAGGGTAGATGGGTTTTAGTTTGTGAGTTGGTCTTCATAAATGCTTGTTTAAGGCTTCACTTGCTGCTGCCGCATCTTAGCCATGCTTGAGATTTGGTAAGCCCTGCTGTGGACGATAACTGTAAGCGATGAAGCTTGCGTGCCGTAAACAGCGATACTAGGCAAGCGATAGCGACGGTGTGCGGCATAAAGCGGCAGTATGGCGCCTCTTGATGGCGTCTACTGCCGCGTTGTGCCGCAGTAGACGCCATCAAGAGACGCTATACTGCATACACAAGGGACATTTGAAGACAGCATGATATCAAGTTCGGTTCAGGTGGTATCCTGAGTGAGGCACATGTCGAGGAAATTTGTACGGCTATACTGAGCTTCATCTCAACAACGTCCGAAAACCGACCTCCTCTTAACTCCTCATTCTGTCTCAGGACAACCGTCCGTTAGGAAGAGATCGTATCAGTGATTTTGAATGGGGAATTATTCAGGTTTTAGATAGGGTTACGATGTTGGAAGCTGACGGGTCACATTGATAGGGAGGCGCCACGTGCCGTGATTATTGTGACAGTTCATGGCCCTAAAAGTGCTGCAAGTGACGGAACTGTGTAGAATTGCTGTTTCAGGAGCTGTAGGTCTCTTGACTATCAGCGCGCCCCTCCTTCCCTTCTGTACCAACTTCAAAATTACTCTCATGGACGGTTTATACTGCTTTACCCTAACCAGAGGCCGAGGCTCTTCCCAAAAAAAGAAACACTGTCGAGTAGGAGTAGTTAACCTCAGAACAGGAAAGAATGAAATCCTGCAGATATTCTATCAGGTTGTCTGGGAGTCGTTTTGGCCATTTCGATCTGTTATGCCTGGTTTTTAAATCTTTGTAGAGGATAATTCTTCGAACATTTCTGGTGAAACTTATGTGGACCCTAGGTTTCAATGATTTCTTGTGTACATTTCTGTTCCTGGTTCTCAGCAGTGTGAATTACAGCTGAAAAATTGTGTTTCTTTGTCCTTGAAAGCATATTTGGGTTGCCTCCTTTTTTCTTAAAACCCAGTAAAACGCTCCACTCATTTTGTCTCTGTTGGAAAGCGTATGCGGCAATGCGCCCGCCCTGCGAATGGAAACCCCAGGGTATCGTCCACAGCAATTTCGTGCCGAAGATTCAGGAACCCGATACAAAAAAAATTCCAAATTTGTAGTTGGTTTGTTCCACTGAATGATTTAGTGTTTTTCTAGAAGCTGGTTTCAGGCAACGGAAGGCAATTGCACGGGGAACTGACACCAGCTTTTTCACAGTTATCAGAACACAATAGCCATTCCTCAATAGCTCCTCAAAAAGAAGAGAAATTATGGCAAAAGGAGATTTTGTGATATGGGTGACAACCGCCATCACAGGCCTTCAGATTTTGCATGAACATTTTGATTTACCGGTCTCTCGTGTTGACTCGACTAATTTATTGGTAGTCAGGAAGGGGATCCAACATGTAAACTGGTAGTCGGTTAAGTCGCGGGCAGGTTGGCCCAGACGCGTCAAACAATCAAGGATTCCAACGCGATTCCAGTATCTGCCAACCTGGGAGGTAACTTTAAGATTTAGTGAAGCTCCAAGCGATTCGTTCACTGCCAGCTCCTACTAAAGAACTGCACTGCTATTGTTGAACCATAATATGGGCAAATGGATGGTACCGCCGGCACTATGCTTTAAAACATGGAAAAGTTATTTACTTCAACAGGCAAAGCACTCGTTCGGCGAATTTGGAAGAAGGTTCAGCAAAAGTCTCCAAGCCCGTTATGGGACGTTCTGTCCCACCTGTTGCGTTCAGCAGACCCGGCACTAACAGAACTCCATCTCCTTCCTGTTGCTGTCAAATCAACCAAATGAGAGAGTGCTTAATTAAACCGGGACTATTCAAAGAGGACTTCTTCAAGGTTTTTTTGCTTTTTAAAACAGCTCATTTGTCAGTATTCCAGGACATAACGCATCCACAAATGTTACCTGCTAAAAAAGGCAATATTATGTTTAGCGCTTATTTGGAAAATAGCTCACTGGTTGCTGAGGAAGATTGAAAAGGTATTAGAAAAAATATCGACAAATGGTCCAAAGGACTTTCAACAACCTCCATAGAATGCACTGTGATCGTTGAATTCCACGATCACTCACCATATCTCAAAAATTCCTTTTCCCACGCTCCTCAAAGACCTTACTCAACACAAACATTTCTCAAGAAAGCAATGACAAGCTTCTGTGTCGTAATTCTTTAGTGTTGATCAACGTGTCGCGTGAGTGATAACCTTGACAACGGCAGTTATGACCTTTTTGAGCCAATAGGTGATTTTTCGTTATACAGGGTGGGCAAAAATTACGGTAACAAGAGCGCTAACCAAACATCTCGATTTCCTTCGAACCTAATAAATGCACCTGGTTGAAGAGACCCCGGAGAGAAATCACTAGACACAACAGCAAGGTAGACCGCTTGTGCACAAAGCAATATTGTGCAACATTGGTTTTGCAGAATTTTCCGAATTCATGCCATTGAACGAGGGGCCACCTTATTTTCCCGTGTTAAAGCAAGTGGGTTATTTTCCGTGGAGTCTACTGAAGACGATGGGCTACTACGAGTATCACTAAAGCATCGACGAATTAAAGAAGATCCTAGGGTAAGCTCGATGTCACCTACCTACACAACAGGCCATATGCGTTCCCGAGATGACTTCATTCAGGTATAAACGCAAACAGCGGCCAGTCCAAGAAGTGATGTTGTATTCTGTCTGGTGACCTCCTATGAATACATTGTTGGGGTCCACGTGTGTCTTGCTGGCCGAATTGCTCTTCCATGAACACTTTATCCTGTTACCGTAATTTTTGCCCACCCTGTATAATGCGCTGTTGTTTGTCTGATCGTATATGTCGTTTTGAACGTTCAAAACTGACCATACGGCCGGCGAATTTTTATGTGGAGCCAGTGTTCCTGAGTCATTTTCAAAATAGGATTTCATTTGATGGCAGGCGAAGGACGAAGAAGGGAAAAAACTTGACCAGAACCGAAAAATACAGACGGAATTGCTCTGAGGACCGATCTTTCTTAATGGACATGCAATCGCTGTAAGGGGGTACAGGGTGGGGGATGCAATTATAAAAAGTACGTTGTGTCCTCCACCATTCAGATGGCTACTAAACACACTCTGTTTCAAGCTCGAACCGAAGGAGTCAAAAAATCGCTCCGAGTGACCACCTGTCGTGGACGCATCAGACTTATCCTGCCCCGCAGATGCAACATCACTTCTTGGACGCGCTCGTCTCTGGCGTTTATACCTTGACATGAAGTTCATTTTCGGGGAACACCATCGTGCCTGCGCGTGCCTGTCGTGTAGGTAGGTGACATCGAGCTTTCCCCAGGAACTTCCTCCTTCTCATCGATGCTTTAGTGATATTTTTGTAGCAGCCCCATCGTCGTCAATAGACTCCTCGGAAGATAAAAAACACTTGTTTTAAATGGTAGAATAAGGTGGCCCCTCGTTTTAATGGTCATGAATTCGGAAAATTCTGCAAAACCAATGTTGCACAATATTTGCTTTGTGCACAAGCGGTCTACCTTGCTGTTGTGTCTAGTGATTTCTCTCCGGGGTCTCTTCAACCAGGATGCATTTATTAGGTTCGAAGGAAATCGAGATGTTTTGTTAGCGCTCTTGTTACCGTAATTTTTGCCCACCCTGTACATTTACGAAGGGTCAACTGTGCGAAACTCTTGTTCATTCTACCTTACTCTAATTCAACAAAGGATTCGACAATGTTAGTCACCCTAACGCTCATTCTCTGCACTCATGATGATTCAATGAGTAGGCCCGGATCCCTATGAGGACCTCAATCCTCCGATCTTCCGTGAACCTCTTTCACAGACCTGAAACGGCTTCAAAACTTTACCAAGATCTCTTCCAAAACTTCATTACGATACTGTTGAAAATGGAGATATTGAGAACTACTTGCACTATCCAACAACGCAACTCCAACAGCGACATTCGTCACTACAGAAGCAACTGTTATCAGGATACTGTTAACGATAAACATTTTCACTTGACCGCAACTCAATACAGATAAATCCCAAATTCAATGACAGCAGATAAAAAATCCAGATTAAAAAAAATTAAAATGACAACTGGGAGAAATACAATTTCAAAAAAAAGAGAACAAAACAAGGATACTAGAAAAACGAAACAACAAAACAGAGGTCCGAGATACCAACTTTTTAAAGTAAACTCGGGTGAACCGCTTCTTCGGCAGTATCTCGACGGACATTTCTCAAACGTTTGACGAACACGTCGTCGCAGTCTAGCGAGCAAACAGCATTCTCACAACACATTTCCAACCTTATCTGTGCCAGACGTCCGTCGAATTTGTACCTTGGAAACCTCACCAAAGACGTCCCAAGAGAGAGGGAGAGAGTGTGAGAAAGAGGGAACGCCCTCAAATGACCACGACAAACACAACACAACAATGACGATGACGGTGGTGATAGTGACACTCTAAAAATCAGAAGATACGAGATAACATGATTGGAGATATCAAACGTTTGGAAGAGGAGGAAAAGCCGGATTGAGATGAAGATAATATCGGTAAGAGAGTCACTGACTATGCCAGCGCCTAATGAAACCCTACTTTTGTGAACAAGGGCAGCGAACTGGGCCGACATAACATTGAACGGATTACCGCATTAGATAGCATAAAAACACGGCATTACCGGGCATGTGAACACACTCTTCAAGTGTCTCACATAATCAAGCATCGCTCAGCTGGATCAGACGGGTCATCCGATTCGGCAGACTCGAATGTAACTGATGACCGGAGGTCTCCTTCGTGGTCCTCAAGACGCACAGACGGATTCTCGCCCATGGGCCACTGAAATTATCGTTCTAATTTTGCTATATGTTCAGGGATGAATTGAGTTTAAACGAGTAAATATGATTCTGAAATGATAGAACCAATGCGATAACTCTCCCGTGTGATAAGAACCTAGCTCATTACAGAGACACAACTGCGCAGTGGGAGGAGGGAAAGAAGAGGTGAAATGTCTGAATGAAGCCAGCCGTTCCAACAGAAATTTTTCAAAAAAAAACCTTATTTCTGAATAAAGAACTTTATTATCATCCAAGTAAATCCAGGCTGCAATCAACAGTAAATTTGCAACGAGGCGTTGAAAAGGAGAGGTGGGTGCGAGTAAATTATACTAGGATTTCCCGTAGGGAATCACTTTACATTTATTGCTATAAATTCCAAGAAAAATCTTGAAGGCGTGAAACATGTTTTGCCAAGTAGTACCCACATTGTCCTACCTGAGCAATTAGTCAGCCCATTCACATGTTGCCTTCCGAGGCTTAAACTTCAATTTTTCTGGAATCTTTCCCCAAACACGATATGAAATCGCCATGTTCCCTCTGGCTTCCCAGAGTTCTTTTCAGTGATCATCCTGCGTACTCACCAGTGTTGTGAAGTGGGTGGAGTGTGCTAGCAAATTCACAAGGAGCAGCAGCCTAGCTTTAAAGATTCGGGAGTTCTGACAGCAAAAGCCCAACCACCTCTATGTTCGACACTTCTGAGATTTTAGTGGAGCACAGAATGGAATTGCCAGGGAACCGCGCCCAACTACCAAAGATTCAGGACATAATGTAAACGTCGAACGCATCAATGGCGAGCGCGTTCTGTGGAAGGTTATAGCGGAACGTCCTGTTTTTTTCTGAATAGGTCCATTAGATCGCCCGACCCTTTCGGAGAAGTCATAAAAAATTGCAGACCTTTGGGCTAGCAGTTCTTCCAGCTCCACCGTGAAGCCCTGCCCTCGTACCAGCGAAGATAACCTAGACTTACTCATACCGCATTATTCTTCAGGAAGAAATTTTACGCCTAACTGACATGACCTCAAACCTGACTACCGATCTTTATTGGTCGAATAACTCCTGGAATTCTAGAGAAAAGACAGCGACTAAATTCCCATATATAGCCAATAGCTTGTAGATAACAAACGTGTATAGCTTTAAGGTGAGCAAGCACTTCATGAAAATAAAAAATAATAAAGGATAAAGCATTTGCCGTTGATCAATCCCTTTTTGGGATGCGGCACGCATTCTACTTCCATTTGTACATTCGCAGTGGCATTTGAATGCGATGTGGCCTATACAATGACTTGCGGGGGCCAGCCGATGTTCAAGTCAGTGTTTTTATCCTCCCAGACAAGTCTGGTACCAATTAACCGACCCCGGAGGGATGGAAGGCTTGGTTGGCCCGGGCGACTCACGACCCAGGATTGATCCCGGACCGCTCGCGTGGTGAGCGCGCCACTTGTCACTACACCACTTCCGCCCTAATTCCTAAGAAAATAAAAATAAAAGAAAAAAATGAAATTGGAAAATGCCCAAAGTGATTCACTAATTATGAGACAACCTAAAATTATTCCTCGGGATCTCCAGCCAAATTCGGCAAACCATAATATTAAATTGGGATAATTAGTGACCTCGCGTGGATATCAACACCAACAAAGCCACAGGCGCTCTGATGGGGTTCCACAAGTTCGAAAATGTACATTGATTATTTAACATTTGACGGTATAATTCAAGATAAAGGAAATCTACAAGGGAAACCAATATCCTAGATAGCTGACCAATGCGTCACTCAAAAACATGCCATAATACATGTGGGTGAAGTAGTTAACACCTGGTAGAAGTTCGTAGAGAAAGAACATGTATTATCAGTAGTCAGAAGAAACTACTCTATGTTCAGACATTTGCTGGTGAGAGCCTCAGACTAAGTAAATATAATATTGCACTACAAAATGCCTGAACACACTTTCTAAAACCTCCACTTCAAAAGCAACCAGGTTCACGATGTCTTCGTTTCTACTACTGCATGCACTGAGAATTAATCATTTATTTTTCTAATTATTCGAGTTTATTCTAATTCATTATTCTAATTATTCTATTTGTATTTCATATTAACTATCTCATAACCTTCAGAACAGCTCTTAAAAGCAGCGATTACGATGGGTTCTGGAGGGGTATCTAGTGGACGTGGGGATGCTCAATGGCAAGCAAATGGCAAAAAAGGAGAGAAACCAGTCAAGATAACATAGGAACGATCCTATTGTTTGGCCGTTGATTTTAAATCAAGCACGGGCATTGACTAAGACAGCGTATGCATGGACGCGTTACGCGGTAAGGCGTTTGGTGGCATCGAGCCAAACCATGCTCCTGTCTAGTCGCTCCAGTTGTGCCACTGCTGGCAACACGTATCACCAATTGAACTAATGGGTTGGGGCGCTTTGGGGGCGAGTCGATTTCCAAATACTGCTTAGCCACCATCGCACCTGTTGTCGTTAGAACGCTATATACAGGGGTGCCAAAAACAGTCACTTGCCCATGGCGCACATCATCAAATTTTTCGTCGCACAGGATGCCGTTGTTAATGAATGTTTTACGGCAGAATATTCCTTAGGTGTCCCCCCATAAGCAGAAGCAGGCCCTCCTTCACTGCCCCCCACCGTCTTCAGAATATGACGTCATCTGCCGTCACCGTCGAGCTCAACGAGGCTTACCGTAATCGCTCCGGCCTGAAGCTGCTACATAATTTCTTCAATCGATTAACTGGTGAATAGCTTTAAGAGACACTAGCTGTGACTGTGCTGTGCAAGACCGCTTTTGACCAGCGTTTCAGGGACGTCGTAATGGTCTATGGTACCTCGACGACCTCGTGATATGTACCGTAATCATGTTTCGCATGGAAAGTTTTCTGAGTGGACGTCGGTGAGGCGCTAGCATATTAGTAACTCTTGGAAGCTACGAAGTTATACGAATCCAGTTGAGATCATTTGTTTGGTTTCGCAGCGGTGAATTAATACCGTTTTGAATGAGGAGGGAAGTGACTCTTTTTTTTGCCCCCTCCCCTTACCTTGTGCATCTCACATCCCTGGCAGCCAAGCTACTGCTTCGTGGTGAGGCGAATGCTTCCCCAATGCGCTCTCCCTTTGTAGAGAACGCTTCCTTTGAACACACTGACCGCTCTTATTCAAAAGAATGCTTGATATGCATTTAATGCCGAATATTGTTCCATATAGATCAGAACACTGCTGTTCCAAGTCGGACTATCACCCTGCGACATTAGCAAGTCATGGATGAGATGATTCAGCTTGGCACTGATTTTGGCCTCATTTAAAACGGTACGTACCATAGTGTCATACCGTACAGGAGCCGAGGCCCATAAAAAAGCGTTAACTATTTACTCCTTAGGGCGATATAAAGGACACGGACACCCTGCTATACATTGAGTAATTCCTCTACATAATCCACAACAAAACCTCCTTAAGGGAATAGAGCATCCACGTCATGCGCTACGCAACAATTAACCTCTCACCTACTAAACCAATTAAAGTAGACATTACTATACATGTACCATTCCATGAAGTATCACCCTTCGGCACTATTAGTCCTGAATGACATCTTCTGAAGTGGCTAGCTCTAATTTGGGCCTCGATAACTGGCGGTACATCCTAAAGTCGTACCGCACCTCTCTCAAGGCCATTCAAACAACTCTATCTCATTGAACATGAATTAGTTCCGTGGTTAATTAACACTCGAGCAGGTGTGCCTTTCTATGGATGGGTCCGATTATTGGACCAGAAAATTTTGAAAGGGTTTTTCTTGATCAGAATCCCGTTTCACTTGACTTTTTACACCAATTAATGCACTAGAAATTGAAAATTTTACAGAATATTTCGCTCCCGAATGCAGCAAGATTCTAGGCAAGTACCGAGGAGGAAGGATTAATATTAGTCCCACGCAGTACTGCTACCAACTGCCATAGAGCTGAGATGGGAAAACGAGCTGCTTTTAGATCTGGCATTACATTTCCTATTTTGATGAATGTACCACTCGAGGAATATCACCCTTAGCCGATGTCAAGTCCAGGATGACCTAGATTGAAATGGCATTGATATTGGCCTCGTTTTTGTACGGTGCGTGACATGTTGTCATGCCGTGCCTGGATAGAGGCCGACCAAATCATCTGAGCAGATGTTCCCATGAATCAGCAATATGCTTGCAGAGCTAGATCACCAAATATGATGAAACTCCTGAACAGGAAAACTACTTACTCGTAGCTTAATCGAGAAATGGAAGAGGCCAATTTCGATCAGTCAAGTCTCCCTTGAAAAAAAGTCCAGTGTGTTCTTATGAAGAACAATTGGAGCGCTTGAGTGAAACCCAAGAAGTATAAAACAATGCAGATTCAAGCAAGTGAAGTACCGAAATGCAATCTGGAAGATTTGCACTCACGAACTATCCAAAATTGGTACATTGTTTATTTTTTTGTATTTTTTTGTTTTTGATTACATGATATGCCACTTTCACCCGAAAAGACCAGAAACGATAACACGCCAATTAAAGCGCGTGCGTAACCTCTCATCGAGTATTCACACAGAAAGGAAAGCGTGAAGTATTGACTGAGACGAAAAACTTTATCTCACACATCGAATGCCAGTCCTTGCTCAGAATTAAGACAACATAACATTCAAAAGGTTCTGAAACCCTACCTTCAATGGAACCCAAGTTTACGACTCGTTTACTTATACGACTCCAATCACCTAATCATTTACTATATTTGAACATATCAGAACCACTCTTAACCATCTGGCTCTCATTCACAAAAACATTTGCAATTACTGTCTCAGATAGTTCATCAAATAACTGTGCCAAGAAATGCATCACCCTGCGACAATGATAAGTCATGGATGAGAAAGGCCGACTTGGCTTTGATTTTGGCCTCATTATTAAACGGTATGTGCCATAGTGTCATACCGCGCTAGGAGAGGCCGAGCAAACAACAACAAAACATAAGTCGCTAATCACCTTTTTAGGATGTGACACACGCATACAACCTCTAAACGTCAGCGCTCACCTAGGCAAGCCTCATAGCCACTTACCAGTCCCTTGGGGATGACTAATTGGTGTGAGATGGTCCGGAAGCAGATCTCCCTGAATAAATCCAGATAAACTCACATTCTGTTTCTTCATAACGAAATCAGTCGGTGGGCGATGTTTCTCTCCAGAATCCGCTGAGTAGACAGTGGCGTGACCATGGGGGTCCAACTTCATGCGTGTGTTGAACTGATAGGTGACCTGAAGGGGTGAGGATAAGAACCACATCAAATAAACCGTCACGAAACTGACACATGGTTTTCTTTCACTCGATATAACTCAAAAATTGACTCACTTCCTTTCCACCAGCACGAACGAGCAGTTTCCAATGAGCAATGCTGACTTCTTCATCGGTGTTGTTGCTGATGCGCACCCACTGACCATTAGGATCGATCTCTTCAATTCCTACTGGACCATCGACGTGCTTCTGCATCTGAAACATAGAAAACCACTAGACTAATTTCTTATCCTTGGAATGGAAGAAAATGACCTCATATCCATTCGATGCTTTACTCACTCTCTGGCTAAGTCGGTGGAAATCTAACTCATCACCGTTGCCGTCCCATTCGATTCTGGCTCTCTTCACTCCACGTTGAGCGCTTCCTGAAAAAGGTATCAATCAACTTACTAATTTGTTCACAAATCGTCGAACGGTACAGCATAAAGATCAATATTGTTTATAAAGCCTGCAAAAAAAACGACATCGACTTACCACTACCGGATGTGTACGATACATGGTGCGATGTCATACTGTTGTCACGAGACTGATTACCACCGGAGATGTTGAGGCGACTCTCCTCAGACTGAAACCAAGAGAATTCAATCACTTTCAGAAAAAGTACACCCTCATCAGCAATACAGCCGAAACAGGACGACAGACAATCCTCATCCTGTCAGGTCTTCAAACAGAACACACTGGGAGTGTAGGTCTGTATGGGGTGTTCTTATGAGGATCGCAAGAAATAAGTCAGTAAGCGAGACGCTGAGGGAAGAACCACAGCTACTGATCGGTTGGGTGCGATGATACTCCATGCACACTTGCTACGAAGTATGCCGCTTCGATACACACTAACTCCTGACCAAGCAATAGGTTCAGCAATTATTTAATGGTCAAAAGAATGCTAATAAAAAGTCGCAATTTCAACTTATTCAAAGATTAGAATTCTCACTCAATCCATCATACACAACCATCGAAGAATCCCCGTCAATTATCTACATAACGACTAACCTTTACAAAATTCAGACAAATTTGCAAAGAATACACAGATTATGAAGAACCTAATTTTCATCCATTTTCTTAATAAAAATAAGAGGTAGACTCTAACCTCAAGCAGCATACGATATGTATTCAGCTCGGTATCGAGCTGAATCTTCACATCGAGCAAATCGTGGAACTCATCCATCATACGTTGAATCTCGCGATTTAGCTCGGCGATGCGAATTTCCTAGAAGAGATGGATACCGTAAACTTGTGCAGATTTCGCATAGGTGGCTCGCTACTCACCTTTCCATCCAGTCTCTCCTGGTAGGACCTTCTAGCCGCATCCATATCGTCCTTCAGGCTAGCTATTTCACGACGAAGGCCATCGATCTGAATATGGCTCTCATTAGAAGTGAACAGAATGTAAATAATAAATAAGTTAATAAACAAACAGAATGAAGATGGACAGAACTGAAGTACTTACCACTGCATCGTGACTGCTACCACTTTTCTCAAGTTCATGGATACGAACACGCATGCGAGCCGCATCGTCATGTGCAGCTTCGGCACGTTCACGCGCATCGTTTAGCTGCAAACAATAACTTGATTGAAATAACTATAACGATCCTGCTGACATATATGCTACTTGATAAGTGTGTTCTACCTTATTTTTGTACGATTCCTCAAAAGCGGTCTTGTTCGCCGAAAGCTGAGCTTGGAAACGTGCTCGCATCTCAGCCAGCTGATCCTGCAGCTTCGATTGGTATTCGTCGTTGATCTGTTTGGCGTATGTGGTCATGTCGACCTGACGCTTATGACGGACTTCCTCGAGGGCCTGGAAAGTAAGCAGTGAGCAACTGTGCCATGGTGCCACATAAAGTACGTAGCAAACACTACTTACCGACTTGTGTTGCTTCTTGAGGAACTCCAAATCCTCCGTTAGAGCTTGAATCTTCGAATTGGCTGCGGCACGTAGCACACTTTCATCCTCAAGATTTTTCTGTAGAGAAGCCAACTGCATACGTAGACGACCATTCTCTTTCTCGACATCCTGGAAATCATAACGAAAATGATAAATGTAACTTAAAACGAACCACCGCAAAGTGAACTTACACCAAGTTCGATTTGTGCTTTGTCGAGTTTGTTCTGCAGCGTCTTCTGTTTGGCTGAGCTTGATTCCGCCAACGACAGCGCTGTTAGACGATCATCTTCCGACTAAACAACATATCAACCATCATGACTTCCGTATTGTGATGTGATCGATCTCTAACCTTCTTTAAATCTCTCTCTAGCTTCCCAACTTTCGAAGCTAAACGTTCATGATCAGCCAAAGCCGAATCACGTTCAACTGCAAACTTAGCTGCTTGCTCACGAGCATCATCCAGAGCTTGGCGGAGACGAGCCTGTAAAAACGAGCTTTACCATCCCATAAACGAGCACATTCGGAACCTTTTACAAGGCGTTCCATTTTCTGCACTCTGAAGTGACTTTTTTCACCAGCTCTCACAAAACACAGCACACTTCTGAACTCCACTCCGGACGGGAAGTAGCCACCGAAAGTTCCAATGAATACCGTAAGCTAGCCACCATAAAAATCAGTCCCACCCTTTCTCGCAAATTCTACGCCAATGAATCCCGAAATATGGAAGTCCGAACAATTTGGGCAAAAAACCATTCCAGCACATGGTAAGAAATATGAGCGATTCCACTCACCTGGCCCCTTGGCACATGAAAAAAAAAAAACAACACGACAAAGCAAATTTTGTGCTCCTTTTAATTTTCTAACTTCTTTCGGTATCAACACAGTCTTCTTATCAAGGACTTGCTTAAGGTGCAGCATTGACTTCGTCGCGCAAAGTTGACTTCCCCGGAGCTGGGAACAAACTATGTACAATGACAAGATTAGGTCTCGCCAACGATTATGAGTGTTGTTATTGCTGTGGTGCTGGCTGTCTTCCCTACAACAAACGACAAGACACATGTTTTCAAATGGGCTGGGTTAGACGCGAATTTGAAATGGCTTCCGTAATCTTCTACAAAGATCCCGATGTTTTTCTCGACTGCTTGATGTATAATAACCCATTCAACTCTCCCCTGAAGAATCTAAAACTGGCCCTTAAAAAGGAGAGGGTTAAAGTTGACTAAAAACATACACGCTCGGCTTCAAAGCGTTCAGCGAGGTTATTTCTTTCCTTCTTCTCGATTATTTCGATGTCCTTGATCTGCACGGTGAGACGGCTGTTCTCGGCCTCTAACTGACGCACTTTCTGTAACAAAAAGTTTCCATGATACACTTTTAATCGCAGACTTGACACCGACACAACAATTCAACTTCGTTAAGGAAACCACGTTCGAATGTATAAGTGTGCCCAAGACTACTGTTCAGCCCTGTAATGCTGTTCTTTTTCTTTGCAGTCTAGTGTTTTCAAGAAGCGACGAGCTGGAATTAAATTAAATGGAAACCAGGCCAGAGGAAATATTACACTCACATTGAACAATACTTACAAGGAATCATCGCCAGCATTCGATGAGGAGGTGGTGCTGAAGCTGACCTCAGTTCTAATAGGTCCTGAAGAGCGAGTTGTCTTCGTCTTACGAGTGGACATGATGAAGGCTGTTTACCTGCAAAAATAGCTTATGATGATTCCTGAGTACAAATGGCAACTTTAGCGACAGCGTACGCAACGAAATCGTACGTGCAAACAGCTATGACGCGTTCAATCTCAAGGCCAAACAAATAGAAATTTTCCTGACAAAGAGCATATGGATTACGTCCTCGTATGTAAGACCAGTCGTCTAGAGAAATAAGGACAGTTTGATAGCAATCTTTACCGAAGGTTCACACAACGTAGTATAAATAAGGCTCCCAGGAGAGCGCAGTACGTGAAACATGTGCTGCGTCAACAAAAAACCACGAACCGCCAAATCAACAGAAGCATTACGCGCGGCGAGTCTGCTTCCTCGTTGAAAACACGAACTAGAGTTGAAAACATAAGTACAAAAGAAATACAGAACATAACACCAAGGTCAGAAAAACATTTTCTTTAAAAAAAAGAACACGACCATTGTAATAGAATATTAGCTGTATGGAAACAAGCTTCCACCAAAACTTACTACTTCTTGCCATCCAAATAACAAAGCGTGACGGGATTGCACCAAGAACCGTTCCAAACAGATGCTATCCTAACCAAGAAATATATTTTCGTCTCCGCAATCCCTCAACAGTCCACACCATATGGCGCGGTAACCTAGGATGCTTCCCAATTACAATCAGTTTCTTCTTGTAGCCAACAGTGCAGAAGCAAACTTAGGCGGTCATAACCAGATCCTGACTCTGCTGCCAGATCGTCAATTCCACAGATACCTGCACACATACGTTGCTTAACAAGAGAGTACTTGACAATTTCCGCGTGCTAGCCCGAAAAGTGTTAAACAAGTAATAATGAAAAAAGTGTAAAAATAGTTTAACGTTCAAAGTACAAAGTTTGGGTCAATCGTCGAATCGCTGTAACCTGAGGTATACTTTGACTTTCCCCGGTCCACAAAATCACGAATGAGTATATTTTGACACCGTTACAGCTTCAATTTGCTATCCACAAAAAGGGAATCCTACTTTGCAAGGGAGCAAATCCAGCCCAGTAGGGCTCAAAGAAGAACGAATTACGAATGACTTCGAGAACAAAATTCATGATGACTGGTTAACCCATAACGGACGGCCAGTGTATTTTTGCGTGCGCCACCATGTGGCGCACGCCGCCACCCAGGGTAGGGTTTATGTAGGCTTATGTGAACAGCAGGGGTAAGACGGGGCTAAAGTAGGTGTCGGAGTCTCATCATCAGAAAGAGATTCGAGCCGCGGGAAGAAGAGATTTCCCGTTGACGACATGTTCGTAAGCCCGCCTTTCCGCTCTAAAACTAGGGTGCAAAGAATGAATGGAAGCTGTAGGTGACATTATCGAAAAATGCGAAACAACAACCCCGAGCAAGGATGTGGCTATATTTAGGGGAAGGGGTCTCGGGACGTGCGAACCATGGGTAAGCCACCCATCAAATAGTAAACTTATGTAAATTAAGACAAAATGTATGTAAAATTTATTGTAGGTTTGTCAAAAATCCAGTCGTCCAGGTCCTGGGAAGATATGTTATTCCACATTGCTGAGAGTATATACGGGTATATTAAGATTGCTAGAAACATTCCAAAAACAAAAGAAATAATCGTGCGCCACCTTGTGGCGCACGCCGTCCGTATGGGTTAATCAGATCGCGCAGAAACAACGAGCCATACTTTACACTTCGCTATCTCTAAACAACTTCTGACATCTACAAAGTCGCTTAGGCGAAAAAAAAACCCTAACGTTCCTATAACAAGTAAACCACCACAAGACCCATTGATATTGTTCGTTATA
>MU870690.1:16287-26401 GCA_036418205.1 Ostertagia ostertagi | reverse complement strand
AGCAGCTTAGCACAAGACTGGCTTAGGAAACAAAAATCATGGAGCCATGAAATATCTGAGGAAATCCGTATTTCATCGCAAACGGAATCTTGTTCTTCATATGGTACTAAGCACGTCGCTATTTCAGCATGTCCGCATACTGTACTCGCTATAATCGACCTGGAAAAGGGGTTGATGGAAAGTGGACCAGTTCGTGTATCGAGTCGCGACCAGGGCCAACCGTCCGTTCCCACTATCGAACGAGGGGGTTACAGTTGTGATTTTGGGCGGGGAGTGTCGCATGTTGGGGTTGAGCCAAAATTAACTACTTCTGGGAGAAGTGAGAGGGCATTGTAAAAAGGGGATTGTGGGTTGATCCATAATTTCTGGCCGAATTTCAACACTTTGATTTCTTCAAGTTTTATCTTTCCTAAAAACAATTGATCAAAAACATAACCACCATCATAATCACTGATATGCATCCATTTGCTAGGGAACGAATGGATGCATTCCTCCCAGAACGAATGGAGCTGTGGATGAAAAGTTCGGAGAGGTCGTTTTGGGGTGTGGACTCATGACTCATCTGCACTAGTGACCAACTAGGGAATGTCGTGTCTATATGGTCGCAGAATGAAACTTCTGCAGATGGTCAGGCGTGCTTCTCGGTCATGGTCAGTCGATGCCTGCTGTTTCCATCGAGTCTCCATTCTGCTACAGCCCCTTTCGTTCAGGTATCGACTCATGGAGCGTAGGCTGCGTACAGGTGTTTGCTGTTTCCTGCTAATAGCGTCAGGATGCACTTCCTATTCGTTGCGCAAGGGGTCCTCATCCAAAGTGACTGGAGGTCCATGATGAGGTCGAACTTTGCAGCTCCTATCTTATTTGCCGATGCTATTGAGCCAATAGCTCAGTGCCCGATCAGTAGCAAAGACTGGGGCAAACGTAGCGCTGATCTTGCCTACCGCGCTCCTTGCAAGGTTCTTCTTAAAATTGTCGTAAGGCATAATCGTTGGGTTTGGTCGTTGATCTATTTTGATTCCTACTTAATTATCCCGTTGCGCATTTGAGCTTCTGAAACATCCTGGCTGAAGGTCCTGATGTGTTCTTCAACATATCAACTTATTTCGATATGAAGTTAATTTGACATAAGAAAATTGAATTTGAACCAAAATCGGCCAGAAATTATGGATCAACCCAATATTTGACGGGATTCAACTGGTTTTTCGATGAGTTGGTGAAAGTTTGCGTAAGTTCCACAAAAGGAGAGTAAACTTAGGTGAAATTTCCTGCTCCATGATTGCAACTTACTCACCCCCTCGAAAAGTGCTGACACGATGGTTGACTTTGTCCCGCCTAGGACATGTGAGCCTCGCACTCCTCACATAAGTAGAAGGTTCCAAAATCGTCTGGAGGGAGAGCAATGGTGGGCAGTTTAATAGCCATTATTAGGTCTCTAGAGCAGGGTCAACACATGTTGCGGCAATTACCAACGGGTGGTGTTCGTATTTGGTGAACTTGTAGGGAGGGAGTCGTACTCCTTCCAGCCCCATGATTTTCACTTGTGAAACTGAGGCGAAACTGGAGTACTTTCGAAAAAACATGATAATTAGGCTAGGTGATCTAGGCGCGTAGTGGTGAGCAGCGAGAAAATTCTGCCTTTTCCTGTACTATTGCGTATGAACCCTCCCCCACCTCCTCGCTCGGACGCTGTTTTGTAGGGCAAACTGTGGTGAGGTGTTGAAGTTGGGTAGGCGACTGGTCTGCAACAATTAAATCTATATAAGATAATACATAGAAACAGTCATGGGTGTGATGGTTGTTCGGTGGTAAGAGGCAGGCGCGTGAATGAGGGAGCCCCCTGAAGTCTCATGGTGATGTGAAGTCCGTATTCTAAATCCCATGGGGCGGATTGTAAAAAAAAATTTCGAAAAGTACCATCGGTAGGGTCGACCCTGCTCTGGAGGTCACCATCTAAGCGAAACTCGTAGTGAAGGTGGCGCATCTCAAGTAGCATTGATTGGTGTTGAACGCTTCATCCTATTCGTGAATATTTCACTCATTGGTGACAACACTGAGGTTACCACAACCCTTACAATGAAAATTATACCACTTCCGCTCTTGCATCAAGCCATGCAACCTATCACGAATTCCGTCTTACCTGAGATTAAAGGCAAGATTCAAGCTTAAACTGATGAGGTAATTCTACTCAAATGTGATGTAGGGGTGGGAGGTGGACCGCCAGTGGAGAAAAAAGGAAAGAAAATCGTGAAATACACAGGAAATACGAGCCTTTTGCTCTACGCTGCGGAGAAGTTCAAAAGGCCGGCAGGGAGATGAGAGATAATGTGAGCGCGGAGAGCGGTAGAGAAGTCCGAGAAGAGAGAGCATAGCAGATCAAGCATTGCGACGCAGACAAAATATCGAGCGGTGGGCGGAGCGTGTCGCAACAGGTGGAGCGTGTCAAAGTCCTTGGCCCCTAGCGCCTTAGTGACGCATTTCGATGCGGGAACTTGGCGAGTCGCCTGCAGTTGCGTCCCATGCACTTCTAGCCACTTTAAGGGCTTATTAGGTGGGTCTGAGCCCGAACTTTGCCTTTAAGCCCTACTTGGTTTTCGATTTCCGGGAACTCGATACCCTTACCGGCATTAGGATTTCAATGATACTATAAGCCTAAGACTAGGACTCTTTCAAATTTATCGATGTGTTTTATGTGGTTTATCGCTCTTAGCAATTATAAAAATTTGTCTGACCTAGACAGGATTTGACTTCATTTTTGATCCAGGGACGGTATCCGAGCGGTATGTGCCACCGCTCAAACGAGTATTTTTGAAATGTGATTGGGCAATTTGACCACCATTTACAAATCCACATTTTTCATTTCATTCGTGGAACAAAGCAGCCCGGTCGGGACCACAATGGGGAAGAACTGCAAGCCGCACTCTGTAGAGGCGCTTCGGGACCCACCGGCTGTTTTAGAAAAATTGAAAAAAAATTTCTGCTCTAGAAAATTTTCGTACATTTCTGTTGCTTCGAACATGCCTTCATAGGAGGCTTCTAATTCGACTTCCGCACCATCCGAACTGTCACAATCCTGTAAGATCGAAGCTCTAACACTGTAGAAAGCCGCTTCGTCCTCTGGCTGGTTTTCGGCTGATGAAATGTCCCCATCCGTCATCTGTATGTTTGCTCATGTTACACTGATGCAGTAATTTAGGAAGATACTAAGACCATTAGCGGTTGCCAGTTGGGAGACCTAAAATTACTTCTCGGGAGCTGGCCGAACCTGCGGTATGACCTGCTTTATTAACTTATCCAGGGTAGTTCGCTTTGACTTCTAACAATTTGCTAACAAAGCAGGGAGTAAAAAGTTTCTATCCGTACCGATTCCGCCTTCGGATAGCTTCTGTCTTCATGTCCAGAAATTGTGGTAGTACCTTGACTACGGAAAGGATGCACATGTGCACCAACAGTAGTCAAAGGGTTAACTGCAGAAATATATTAGGTTGTTCCGTTAGTGTTGCAACAAACGGCCTACATTTTCATTTCAGTATTTTTATTGTCTTTTTTCTATCCATCCAGCATAATACAGACCGTCAACATCTACAACCTACTGCCAGCGCACTGGGAGTTGTTCGATGCCCTCTCTTATAGAACTCCGTTGAATGCTGATCGAAGAAAGAGTGGACGTCGATTTGACATCATGATGGTTGAAATGAGTTTCTTTCTTTCTAGAACTTGGTCTCGAGAATGAACCAGGTGCGCATCTGGTGGCACGACGTCAGGGCTATAAGGCCGATATGAAAGAACTCTCCATTCGAGAGTCCTAAAATTTTCCCATACTCACTTAGCAGTGCGTGGTTCAATAGTGTCGTGGAAGGTAGACATTGTTTTGCAATTCTTTCATATTAAATGCATTGCAATCCAGCTGTGTATGGTTGACTTCCGCATTGGCTGCGACATCTGCATGTAAGGGATTCCAGAGCTCAACTCCTCTCGACTTCCAGAAAGGAAGGCTGGGAAGGCCCGACTTGGACGAGGTTGAATTTTGGCAGTCACAACAAAGCGTTTGAGCCAGACAATCGCCGCTGTTTAGTTTGCTAGCATTTTGTGCCCCATCGCCGGCAAATGTGATGGATGGTCAATCGAAGATTCTATAGCAAGTCGACTTGAACATTACGATCTCACTATCAGATCGTGTTTGGAACTGATTCGGGCTCAAGAGAGCGCTTGAGAGAGCGTGCCCTCCTCGATCTTCTGGCTAATCCTTGGTTGTAGCATGGCTGAGCGGAAGATACCAGCAGTACTCGTGTTATGGGTACGAAAAGTCTTTCGCGAAATCGGTGTAAACCATAGCAAGTAACGAGACCGAGATGGTCCGTTTGGACGAATTGCACAGATGGATGCTACGTCAATGAACATGTTGCGAAATTTTCGGAGTTCTCAAAAAAATTTCCAGCAATAATTAAAAAATGTAATTTATTGCGAGGCTTATGGACCAACCTAATAATACCTAAACATCCTTGAAGCGATTTTGATTGCTGCTTTCCTTCACTGCTTTGAGTGGTAATCCATTCTTATGCCCTTTAAGTTCCCAATGTCCTTTTTCGTCACTGTTGAGTTCAACTGTGGTGCAGATGCCTTCAGTGAATATTTTCACACGAAATTTCCTTCTTTATAGGCCCGTTATCTCGAAGACAATAGGCACGTTTGACTCTTTCCGCTACCGAATTATAAATAAGGGCCTGCGGGAATAGTCGCTCATTGTCAGTGCCGTAGGCCCTTCCTAGTGGGTAGGCCTTTGTCTTACCTACAAAGGCAATTCTTTTGAAGCAGTAGCTCCAATTTTCTTCAACGACCTACAACGACCTTTTCTTGTACTATCTCAAAACAACGACGTCGAGGTAACTGAAAATATCCAGCAAATTCTCAAAAGCCATCAAAATTATGAACTGCTCACATTTCAGACATTCTCGACATTCCGTTTTTGAACTCTTGATTTCCAAGTAACCTTTACATCATTTGCATCGATTGCATTCTCCCCTGGTTAAACAAATTTCCGGCTATTCTGTTTTATTCAATTTTCTCCTTTTTCGTTTAAAGATTACCCTGCAGTCAGCTGTTAGCATTATAATCTTTCGCAATAACTCTGCGAATCTCGCAAAATCATGGTGTGCCAAAATATTCAGTTTTTTGTGAGCGTGCTGTATTATTGCCAACAGAATCAAGGGCGTCGTTCTGAAAACTTCTGAAGAAGAATCATTTTTGCAAAGGGATCACAGAAGTGAATTTTATAACCAACGCTTATTTAGCACCAGTGATTCATAGCCAGGTCAAGCGGATGACGGCAACAAAATCCACGTTGGTAGCTTGAACTTTGTTCGTAAAGGTCAAGGCGATAGTAAAACATTTGGTTAACTTCAAAACGGACCATTTCATTTTTAGCCGTGCCTTTGATAACATTTCAATCCCATCTTTTTGCAACGATGGAGGTCATGACTCTCTAATTCTGAAAAAACCAACTAGGTAGACTTGTTTTGCTACCTTCTATGCAGCTTTTGCTGCCATACCTGTTTCAAAAAAGAAAATATATGTAATCCTTGGTGATCGGTAACTCTCAGGTCCCCCCTTGGAACCAGGGTCAACCTTCCGTTGGACAAAGTCCAACGCATGGCGAGCGGTCAAGCGTCGGTCACGTGACGGTTGACCCTGCTTGGAACTCTTTTCCACGAACCGAGAATAGTAAATATGGCTGCTCCCAAACAGGTTTCCACTGCTGCAGTTTCGATTCAAAAGTTGCAGGTCAAGTAGAAAGAGGCATGAATCTCGCTTGCTGCATCTGCACAAAATCGCGTCACGCGTCGGACCCACATGTTCTTCGATTCCTTGGCGAAAATGCCAGCGCTCAGACTGACGGGTGAAGTTCGAAACTCCAGATTCCTCCCAAACTTGCGCGTGTAGAAAGTTATAAGCATTGCTCTCTCTGAGGCGTGTTGGACGACCCTGGCAGTACGATCGTTCAACCTGCGCAAGGTCTGTGTCTTTGAGTCATACAGAGAAACGTTGGACTGCAGCATTGAAAAGGTGGGCACGGAGTTAGTTGTTTTTCGCATTCTTCACTAGTCGTGATCTTATCTGTTCGTCAAGCTACTCGTTCCCTTTTGCTCAGCTATGGTGCTAGATCGTTCATCATGTTGGTTTCCTGACTTAAAGGCAAGATTCGGGATAAAATAGGTGTGGAAAAGCGTTCAGTTATGAAGCTAGAGGTGGGAGGTGGTCTGTAAAAGAGAAGGAAAGCAAACGAAACCACCGATTACGCCCCGTACAGAGACCTCCCCTATTTCAGCCACATTCCACCTTGGGATAGAGAAGGGCGCGTTGGACGAGTTTCACGAACCTAACTCTAGTTGCTCCAGTGCCAATGACATTGGGCGCTGCCTCAAATGCGCCCGCGCTTTTCAAGCAGCGCCACGTGGCAACCGACAGCGGAGGGTGGGGCTTGCGGACGAAGGTGTGAGTTGCGGGTCGGACGAGCTCCTTGCGCCTTTGTCGCGCACTTTCAAGCGGCAAAAGGGGCGCGACATCAACGCTTGTCCGCCTGTCTACTACCCCCGGATGGAACAGGCGAGCGCGCCTAATCCGGAGCGTGCCTTTAAGTATACGCAGCTTGAGCATTCGGTGATGTTCGTTCCGTTGAGCGTGAATGGGGCATCAGGAACCAATCCGTTTCTCATAAACATCGTCTTCGTTAGGTTCAGCTGTAGACCGACCTTACCACAGGCGCAGTCGAAATCAGCCAGCATTCGCTCCTGCTTGCTCGATGTTCGGTGTTGTAGGTGCTAGTTGTCAACAGGTCGGTGGTGTACTTGAAATACGTCAGCCATTATTCCCATGTTCGGCGCTGAAGAGCTCATGCGAGATCGGATCACCCAGGCCAGATCGTGTCAGTGACGTTTCCATGCTGAGTGATATAATTCTGATCGTGAAATTGCTGTAGGGCTAGCACGACTGCGTAGTACAGAAAAGGGGTCGTATCGGAGTCTCAGTTGGGAGGGGGGATCGTAAAGAGGCGGTTAAATCGGGATTTGAAACGCATATGGACTTTACCTGAGATACCACTTCCGGAAAAAAGGATTTATGCTGCATAAAACAGTTTAGGGAAAGCTTCTTATATGTAAATTTTCGGTATTTCTTTGTAGTACTGGTTCAATTCTTGCAGTAATTCGTTGCTGAGTCGATCGCAACAAAAGCTACATACAGTAGCGGTCAAAAGTTTGGAAACTTTTTTATTTTTGATCTAGCGCGGCCGACACACAACGAAATTGTCCCAAATTTAGATATTCCATACAAAATCAAGTTCAGAATACGACGGGAAGAATAATTTCCAAAAACCTATAATCATATTTGAGAAATAAGATTTTTTTCAAGTAATGGCGCGTCAAAAGTTTGGAAACTTTTTGTTTCCCTTATCATTATATTCCTACTCTCCAATGTTTACTTATTTCTGTGAAACCATTTGAGCAATGTGTATTCAGAACGAATCTATAACAAGGAATCGCTTATCACCGGTAGTCTTTTAAACCCTACAATCGGAATACGAAATTGAAACTGTTTCAGTAGTTCATTCTCTACGGAAGCAATATTTTCGAAAATGTTCTAGCGTTATTGGAGTCGAGTAAGCATAAGAAGAATGATCATTCACAAAAAAGTATCCTCACAAGAAAATTGGCCCTCCTAAAATACTCTGAAGGGTGGTTGGCGCGTCCCATACCCACGACATCACCAACTAAGAGACGGCTTTTCTGGTTTTCACCCAATCATATGGAAGTCCAAGTGTATCCCAACATTGGCCGCGACCTGGTGAAAATTACGGATGATGTCCAACAAAACCCTTGTCAACTCAATATCAGGATGGCCCAAATACCCCGCCCAACCCTAACGCTAACATGTCCGCGCAGAAGGTAAAAGTTGCCCTCAGCGAACGCCATGAAGTTACTGTCTAACTAAAGTTGCAGTGATCCTGAAGTGTTTTATCAACAGGAAACCTAATTATAAGTACCAGTCTCCAACAATCAGAAATAGCGGTAAAGTACTGTCATGGATGAACATGTGTCCAACCATTCGGCGATTTTCCAGTTCTAGGTATCCAAGCGAAATGTGGGTTGGCCAGTACAAATATAGTCCGTAGAATTAATGCTTCCTTCGATAGTCAGAACTAGCCGAAAAGATGGGTTTTCTATCGTGGAAATGACCCAATGCAGGCCTACCTCCTCACTGCCGCCTTCCTAAACCCAGAAAAAGAAGCTGTTATGAAGCGACCAAGTCAAGATCTAAAGTCTAATTGAGTTCTACATCCCACGGAAGAACTGGCATGTCGCTCAACCCACATTCCAGTTAAGAATCCCACCAAACAATGTGATTTAGTTCACAGTGTGTAGGGTTCGACTTAAAAGTCCTAAAATTATTTTATAATCAACTCCATGTCAATAAAAACGACGCTGACATAGAAATTCACAGCTACTCATCGAATAACTAATTTATCATGTGGATTCGAGAGCTATTTTGCCGAATTCGCTTTGGAATTCGGAAGTTTCCAAACTTTTGACGCGCCATTTCTTATAAAAATTCGTATTTTTCAAATGCGATTTCAGTTTTCAAAAAATTATGTTGCTCATCGTAATCTACACTTGATTCTGAATATAATATGTGAATTCGGGGACAATTTCATTGTCTATTGGCTACGCTAGATCAAAAATAAAAAAGTTTCCAAACTTTTGACCGCTACTGTATACCAAGAACACTGGTACAAGTACGAGTAGGTTCTGAGATTTGTAGCGACCACTTGCAGAATGGCATACTTTGTGTCGATTTATAGCTGTGCCATTGCTTCGCAGCTCTATAACCCGATTTTGGCTCATTGTGGTCCATCGCAGATCTCCGACAAACTCCGAACAACTACTAATCAACGCGAGATGTACCACGCCATTATCTTATCCAGTTACGCTGAGCCTTCTCAGGCAGCACCTCACTTTAGAATTTTTCTTGTTGTGGTACTCTATTGATGGGGAACCAGTAGATAAGAACCCATTCCATTGAAAGTGCTGATAATCATAAGTCTCTAGTACATGTGTGAAGTGTTCGTTCTTGAGGAAACAACAACAGCTGAGTACAGTTTGAAGCAGTAAAAAAAGAGAAGGATTGGCGATCCGTTAAATTCTGGGACCTTCCATCTCAAGAGCTTAAGGTTGAAGTGGAGAACAAGGTCAGCAGCCCATTGGGTGCTATGAATGACAGAATGTTAACGAATTCCTTATTCAAGGGCTCAAACAACTTTCGTGTTACACACAAATCTTTCCAACGCACCGTTTGAACCTGGCCATTTTCTTCTGTTCAGTATTTGTTGGTGCTTTCAATTCATCCTCCTGCATTGAATGAATCTATGATTATATCACTCCTCAACCTTCATACTCTCCAATGATTGCGCTTGAATCCGTCTGACAGTGGGGATTGTCAATTTGCAGCCTCCTGTCATAAATCTATTCGAATGACTTCGCTCGAATTTACTACCTACTCTCGCCTATCATTGACTCTATTAACTGTTCACATCTTGGTCACTTATGTACCGCGTCAATTATTACTCGCGAAGCTATATCTCTTTAAATTTCAGCTTGGCATGATTTTCCTGTATGTGTGTCTGGGGGTGGTCTCCGCGTCAGTATTACGGTCAGAACCACGGTATGTTGCACTTTCCAGTCATATTATTACATGGTGTCCCAAAATTACTTGCGCCAAATTTCAAAAAATCATTAGAAAAAGATATCGATTATTTTCATTTGGCGCGCTACTAAATAGTTGTGCAGGTAGGTTCTCTTGTGAACTGCATCGTTATTGGGGTAAAACTGCCAGTATCTCTGAGATGGTGAGACGTGATCCTAAGGTGACCTGCGATCATCGCGTGCGCGAGGAAGAAGCTGTGCATCGTAGGACATTGTTAATTTCTTGATGACTACGAGAACACAGTACAGATGGCCATGAAACGATGCACGAAAATAAGAACACTCATTGACAAGCCTAGACAAGGAAGAGTGGTCAGCGTTTCCAAGGATAGAATTATTATCGAAATGTTTGGTTAGCAATT
>MU870689.1:9202-27720 GCA_036418205.1 Ostertagia ostertagi | reverse complement strand
CATGTGGTGCCGTCTGAACTTCTACCGCAGGTACAACCACTGAAAATTCGTATCGAGTGTACGAAAGGCACTAAAAGGATTGTGGAAGGGGATTGTCAGTGAAAGGATAGAGAACGAAGCATTCATAGTTTATCAGTCCCCTTTTTAAAAGGGGCCCTGCATCGCAATTGCATTCGGTGTCGTTGCAGCACTTCAAATGCAGTTTGATTAATGGCTACAGCTCAGAGCCTGTGGGGCAGCCGATATACAGCTCAGTATCTTCATACTCACCAAGGGAAGGCATTGAACTCCCCGTGGAACTTTGAATCGAGACCCAGATATATCGATAGAGCCTGGGACACTGATTACAAATATGGAAACCAAAATTGCAAAACGATTCTGCCAAGGAAGTTACGAGCAGTCAAAGTTGGCTGCAAATGAGCGCTTTTGGATGAGGCTCGCTAGTGTCAGCAAAACTGTGTTGCCGTGGTGTAGTGGTAAGGCTCTCGCTCACCATCACTTTGGTTTGTTTCAATTCCCAGTGAAGTTTCTGCAAATCGTGTTTCGTACCCAGTACAGACTTCTCTTCTAGTTTTTGGCATTTGTTTGAATAAGCAGCTGGTCGTAGCTATCCTAATACCGTTGACGTTTGTCGTGTGTTTTAACCCAGTCGCGACCGCGCGGGATTGCGCAATAGCAGGAGAGTCAGGAAGATTTTTCTTCAATAAAATTTGAGTGGATGGAGATTTCCCTGCCAAGTGACGCACGAATATTGCTTCTATCACCAGCGCCATTGGCGCCATGTTGTAACCACAACATTTTACCTCCTAATGTCCACGAAAAGCTCATCCTATGAGCTTATTTGTGACCCGACCATGAATATTATGGAGACAATGCTAGTTAGAAATCATCATAAAGCGCCAGTGAAAAATGCCAAAGAGCGAAGCCCATGGTCACCCCAAGACGCCTCTCATCTTGCGACCACCAGCCTGCCACACTATCCACTTCGCCATCCGATCGCTGCGACCTGGAACCTTGCGACGGCGCCCATGAAACTTCCACAGTCTCCCCAGTATTTGCTGTGGACAATATCGAGATTTGATCATATTTGATCTTAGTTTGCATGCACAGGTGAAGAACAACCGTCATGCGGCTAAAGGTCACCGCTACAGACGATATTGGAGAGATTAAAGCAGTTAGAACTGCAGTCTGCAGAAAAAAATTTTCTTGACCTTTTTGGTATTCATAAGGCCGTTCAGGAAAAATTAAACATTGTTCTGTACTACATACATGTGCCTCATGCAAAAGACCGTTTTGAAAAAGCGCTCCACGTCTTGAACGACCTTCCTTGTAAGATCAAAATAATCACAAATTCTAACCGCGAACTGTGCCTTTAAGTAAGCATAAGCATCATATTATGCTAAAAGCATAAATAAAAAATACAGAATTGTACCAGCTGACTACATAGGAAATCCCCTGGGATTCAAATAGGATTAAAGGCAAACGTTCGGGCTCAGACCCACCTAAAAAGCCCTAAAGTGGCTAGAAGTGCATGGGACGCAACTGCAGGCGACTCGCCAAGTTCCCGCATCCAAATGCGTCACTAAGGCGCTAGGGGCCAAGGACTTTGACACGCTCCACCTGTTGCGACACGCTCCGCCCACCGCTCGATATTTTTGTAGGCTGCTATTCCGTAGGCTCAACCATGGTAAGGAAGGCACCCAGAGCAGAGAAAATACAGGGAAGATTATACCGCATGAAAGGACATGTCAGGGCGCATTAAGGCCGAATCGGGAAGTGGTTGAAGCACAATTTGACAGTTCCGTGGTTCTCTTCTTACGCAGCCGGGAACGGCACAGCTTCTGTGCCTGTGGAACCGTGCTATACCCTTATTCACGCGACCAAAAATTCCCAGCAAGTTGATCGCGAATCCACATTGAGGATGAAAACCATTCACCCCTTTCGACTTGAATGATTATGTAAATTCGCGGGCTTACGGCCAAAATAATAATTATGAAACAGCATCAACCAGTTCTCTGGTAGGAGTCAAATTTTGAATGAACTAAGGCTTTTTGTTACTGTTTATTGTTCCTGTACGATAGCGGGAAAAGTATAGGTCGACCGTTTAGCCTACTACAGGATCTGATCCTAGCAAGGCAGTCGCTTATATTGACCTTAGGGAGCTCGTGCCACCCGTAGGCGCTTTTCTGTTCGGAAATCACTTATAGCCTGAGGAGAGCTTGAACGCCAATTGCAATATTCTGTTCTGAAGAAGATCTCTGCGGTCCAATGTTTCTTACAGGAAATCCACGTTAAGGACGAAAGTTTTGAAGAAGGGAAACTTACCTAGCGAAGAGAAAGGCGGACTTCCTAAGGGTGTGGATTGACATGCAATTTGCATAGAGTGATATGCTTCTGGTAGTTTAGCATGGCCTTCCCCGCTGCGTTGATGCCACGCTATTGGCGCGCCATTCCCTTCTGGCGCCGTCTCGTGTCTGAGACTTTAGCCACTCGGCAGAAAGAGTGAGAGCGTTTGCACTGAAGAGGGCAGCACCGATAAGAGTCGCAGCTATGCCCAAATTAACGGGGTAAAGGAAAGTATTCTATTTCTCTGTTTCAAAGCCATTTTTCTCGGTTTTTCCCTTCTTTCTTGTATCACTGCCACCTTCTAGTTGATATTCAATGAGTTGCCTTCTCATACGAATACCCGCCTTAAAATTTTCAACCTTATGATAAAATGAATGGATGGAAGTGTCAAATGAGAATGCGTGTTCGGCGTTGTCCCATCATTTCGATTTGATTCACGAAAAACAACCATAAAACCTGTGATCTACCATTCTCCAAAGGAAAAAGATCGACTCCGAGAATAGATCACTTTTCTCATCTTCGTTAACGAACACGTAAACACAGTTCCATTGCTGCATGCCTGTACATATTTCCATATGTCGCCTTTCCATAGGCTCTTCAATACCCCACCCCTGTTCCGTAATGAAGAAGAAGAGTGTGCAGGTTTCCTTGACTTACAGGTATCTCACAATTGAAAGAGCGGTCTCAGCTTCTCAAAATAGGCAGCTCGATAAGGAGCGACACAGGTTCTTAGTTAACCCTTTGACGACAATGCGGATTTGCACGTAGCGTGCTCGTGGGACCACGCCTCTTTTTGGCGCGCCCAACTCTCGCACAAAATGGGGCAAAATTGTCCCTAAAAGCAGTTTTTCTATCAAAATTTTGACTATGACAATAAACAAAATATGACTGCAGTCTTAAGCTTTATGATCATGTATTGAATTAGAAGTGGAAGTTTGGAAAGAAATCTCGGATTTCAAAGGGATGGTGTTTGAAAACTCTAGAAGTTCAAATGTACAGTAGAATTTTTGATATAGTTCAAACTCCTCCTTGTGTCTTAAGACTGTGAAAAGACGTAGAGGTCCTGATCTGTAATTCACCTTAAGCTTAATAATGTAAAACACTAGTTAATACATCGCCGAGCGAAGTGCCATATCCTAAAATTTCATATAAATTAGCTAGTAACAAACATTTCTGCAAAATATGCTAAACATAGGCGTAACGGAGCTTGCTTATAATTACTGATATGTTGAAAATGTTTTAAATGGGTAAAGAAGAAAATTTAGGGTGGCACCCACCATTGGGTGCCATTGTCGTCAAAGGGTTAATCGCTATCGTAAAGAGGAATCCACCCTTGAGGCAATTGAGTGCATTGTCCTCATAAAGTTATCTGAAACTACTTCATAGTGCAATCCCCGCGATCTTTCTATTGAAATCGGCATCGCTCGTCAGCCTCCTTATTCCTTTTGTAACATGGTATCATTATCTTCAGTGCACCACTATAACAGGGCAGGGAAGGAAAAACAAAGACTTCTGGCACCCATCAGCGAAGATTTCGTTGCACAAGGTGATGGTGTTGTGGAAGGTGTCTCACAGCAAAAATTTCCCTGAAAAGTCCCTATCTAAGAAGAAGCAAGCCCTCACCCTCTTCAGAATTTGAAGTCTTCCGGCATTGTGAGTTCATGGAGCTACAGGACAGCCTGTAGCTCTGAAGCTGCTACATGATTCTTTCGATCGGTTCACTGGCGGACAGCTCCTTAGGCCACTTGAGTCATAGAAAATAAAATAAATAATATAATAAATAATACAATGAATATTTCCTATTCATCTACAGCAGCTAATCTCTAGAACGGACCCCCCTCTTTCCCACGCCTAGCCCTTCTCCAAGTCGTTCGGGGACACAGGATGGGTTGTACCTATGTATGAGCAGGTCGAATTTTTCGAAATTAGGTCAAGATCTTGGTTCTATCGAAACTTTGGGTATAGGTGAGTGAATCATTGCCCTGACCACGAATATCGCATTCGCTTCTGGCACCAGCGCCATTGGCGCCATATTGGCACCACAACATTTTCCCTCCTAATGTCCACGAAACGTAATCCTATAGGTTTATCGTGACCACGAGTTACCATGAATATTATGAGACAGTGCTAGCCTAGAAATGCAATCATGAAGCGCCAGTGCAAAATAGCAAAAAAAAGAATCTATGCGATTGGAACCAAACCCACTTCCATCTTGCGACCCACCCAGTCCGGTCACACTAGCCCACTTCGCATCCGATCGCTGCATCTGGACCGCTTGCTTTCACCGATCAGTAAAGCAAACCAGCCCTTTTGGCGCTTCGGCTGGGACCGTATGCTGAATGTTGGGGAGGGGATGGAGTCACCGACGGTGGACGGATTCACCTCAACTCGGATCCTTAGAACCGCCACAGATTGGTGCTTACCTCAGAACTAAGCCTTAAAGAGAGGACGGGTCCGTCCCCTCTCCAAGGCTTAGTCCTGGGGTGAGCAAACCAGCCCTTCTGGCGGAGCTGCTGGACCAGCTGCACCACTTGCGTCAGTACTCTCCTATCGTACCAACCGAGTTGAAGTAAACCGTCGACCGTTGGGGACCCCATCCCCTCCCCAACATTCAGCATACGGTCCCAGCCGAAACGCCAAAAGGGCTGGTTTGCTTACCTCCTTGCGACGGCGCCCTTGAACCTTCTACTTTCTCCCCAGTACTTGCTAACAGGTCAATATCGATGATTTGATTGATATGGATGTAGTTTTGCATGCAAGGTAAGAGCAAGCGTCATGCGGAGAAGTCACCGACTGCTACAGACGAATTGAGAGATTATCAGCAGTGTAGAACTGCAGTCTTGGCAGAAAACAATTTTTCTCGACACTTGACTGGTGCTTTTGTATCATAAGGCCTACAGTAAAAATGAACATTGTTCTGTACCAAGGGTGAATGTGCTCTTGAGATCCCTCAACTAGTGTGGCTTCGCGCACGTCCGACGATTCTTACTGCCGCATCAGAGATTCATCCTCGCGAAGACCTCACCACCGCCATGCGTGCCGTCTGTGCCTCTCCGCGCTGGTGTTCACACTCGCACACTCTCGCTTCTGATCCTAAGTGATACCACAACCGATCGTATGTGCGTTTACGATTACGATCTTAATTGACGCTCTTGCACAGTGGCTTGAGCCCTCTTTCAAAGAAGTAAGCGAAATTACGCGATACTGGGAGGCGGAATGTGGTTGTAATGGCAATGCTACGCAAGTGTGCTTTTTGTTCGGTTTTGTCGCAACGCGAGCGCGTCGCGCGAGATCAAATCTGGCGTCGTGAGTCGCCCGGGCCAACCAAGCCTTCCATCCCCCAGGGTCGTTAATTGGACTTGTCTGGGAGGATAAAAAACACTGACTTGAACATCGGCTGGCCCCCGCAAGTCATTGTATAGGCCACATCGCATTCAAATGCCACTGCGAATGTACAAATGGAAGTAGAATGCGTGCCGCATCCCAAAAAGGGATTGATCAACGGCAAATGCTTTATCCTTATCCTTTATTATCGAATAATGGGCGCGACTTGCGTCACAAACTAGCCATTACAAGCATGCGCCGTCCCTTTTTTGTATAAGACGCAGTGCAGAGATACTACATCTGAAGGCAAAGGGGGTGGGGGGGGGGGACGGTCTAACGAGCCTCAGCATCCTTTTTGGATCTTGACGCATCATTCCAATAGTGAGTCATTTTGCGTACGATTCGACCTATAGTGACTTGTGTGGTGCCTAGCCATTGAATTTTGCATCGTTTTTTTTGCCAGCCACTTTCGGCGTCCAAACCAACGCGTCATCGGAGGACTATAGACTTCGTTGCAGCTAGTCTAGAGATTAACCCATACTAACAATCACCTAGAATTACATAAACCGTTGCATTAAATCAATAAAGGACAGAACTGTGATGGCAAGAGTGCCGTGTGGACGGTTGAATTGGCTTCCGTGAGTCTTTCATTGCTCAAGAGGAGAACGGCTGGAAATTATGAGGATGCGCCACGTACAGCTGGTACGAATGCGGCTGAAGCCGTCTCGAATCGCCACTACCGTACCATTGATGTGAAATGATCGCACCGTGAAAAACGTAACGAAGATTACGACTAATCATGCTCACAACGTAATGAACGAAGCGCAACAAATGATCTCGCTTGGCCGAGTAGAAAATCTCTTGCGGCCAAAAATTTCAATGTTCACTCCAAAGCTCATGAATGGGGGCTGAATCAAGAAATCTCCATGCCATTCGAAAGTTCTTCATTAAGTGAATCCAAGTAAAGAAACGAGCTTGGAATTTCGCCTGACATCGCGTAACAAAAAATAATGTCAGCTTCTCAGAGAAGTGAGCGCATACTATTGACAAGAAATAACATAATCAGAGAAAGTTGAGGAATCGCCCGAAGAGTTCTGCAGAAAGAAAACCCTTTCACCGTTCCTTATTCCTGCTCCCACGTGGTGGAAAAGGAAAGGCGCGAGTTGCAGCTTCTCTCAATAAATGGGATAATAGCTATTACCGGATTCTGTGAATATACTTGCAAATGTTTTTTGGAGGCTTGTAGATGTACATAATCGCGCATTACGTACATGACATCCACATATGCCCTCGGCAATCGAGATCATCATCGTGACAATACTGGCACTTAGCATAGGCAAAGAAAACGTCCAATAAGCCACTTCACAGAGAAAAGAATAGTCAACGGAAAGTTCCACACATTCTCTCTCAACATGAATAGTTAGTTGTGATAAAGTAGAAACTCTCAAGTAAGAAAATTCATTTTTTCGAAAAGGAACAAAGCTACGTAAATCACACTCTGAGGACGGTCGCGGGTAGGTCGGGCGTAGACAGGGGAACGCAAGAAAAGAAGGCCTTGGGGTATCAGCATCAGGTGGTCCACTGAAATAAACCAGTAGGTTCGAATTTTATAGTGGATCAGAATGATCATAAGTAGATAATTATAAAAGAACATGGGGGCAACGTTTTTGTCGCAACAAACCAAAAACAGGCATTAACGAAGCAACAAACAAGTCAATTCTAGAAAGCGATTCGAGCAAAACGGGAATCGTTACGGGGGAATTTGAACGCCTTACCAATCCTCAGGTATTCGAATTGTGACTTCATAGCAGAAAATAAATAGAATGCCACAGTGACAGAGTTGGCGCTCATCGACATGACAAAAAAGGTGCAGGTGAAAAGCCTTTTCCAGGAAATTCTTCCGATATAGTCACCTCTTCCTTCAAAGAGGTTCATGAACAAGAAAACAGTTATGTTATGACTTCGGCCAAATCCCATCGGCTCTGATAATTTTATGATAAATGAATCTGTTGAATATTTTGTACACTTCACTAGTCTGTTGCAGATGAACGACCATAGAAGCCTTTGTATACGGCAGCCAGGTGGCCTGCATCAGGACAGTGTTGCATTGACTTTTTCGAGATAATCCACAGTTTGGGTCCCAACATAAGAGAGTCCATACGGTACGAGAGTTCATATGACATAAGGTACATTCTTCCAAAGAAACGACGCCCCGATTGGCGATTTGGGTGTAAAAACGGAAGTCAATCGGTTGAGAATTCCTTCTCCTGCAAAATTTGGAATTCCTTAAGGTTATTTTGTACAATCAAAATATCATTGTATATAATTATACCTATAATATCGAAATAAAATATCGGCTCTCTACTAGTCTTACGGCTATCATGTGTTATGAAGGTAGCACACGTTCTGAAGACCTCGAAGAAATCAATACCAGGTGTGATTTGTGGTGCTAGTGATGCTCAGTTAACGCCGTATGGTATAGTGCCGAGTCTGTAGTGCAGACGCACTTGGCAGCTGGATGCAAAGAATATATAATATAATATATATATATATATATATATGAATAGAATCATAATCATCACTTCTTCATTCCGATCTTTGCTCTTTCCGAATTTCCGCAATTTTGAATTTTATCATAAACACGATCTACTGTACTTCGTCAGCACAAACGGAGTATAACGAGAACCACCACATTATTAAACTATTTGCGGAAACATCACAGCAATTCTGCATAGCGGCCGCGACTCATTCGGAAAGCTTGGATAGTCGCGCTTGCCTCTACTCCCGACGGTGAAGTCAGCATCATAGTCGGCGAAGGAGCGAGCGATCGCGATCGCTCCATCGCTTGGTCCTTCGCCGACTATGACGTCGGTCTTATCAAACCACATGAAGCGAGAAGGGCAAGCAGAGTTCGATCAGAAAACACCATCCGACCTACCTTTCTCTTCTTGTAAGGATAAAATCAAGCCCAACTGGGATTGGGAAACTCAAAGAATTAAGGGGAACGGCAGATAAGCATCATCTTCGTTTCGTTGTCGTAAAAGTTCTCATAGCATTAAGCGAAACGCAACGAACATACTCCACGTCTTTCAACACGACTTCTTCCAAGCACTTTTCAAAGAGCTGGCTTATCGAGAGAAATTAGAAGATTACATTAGGGCCTTTAGTAAGCAAAACTAACTACTGAAATTTGGGGCACGTGTTAATGTTCAACAGAGCTCACGTAAATATATTTGCAGCTTACACCTTCATCTCCTACAGATTTCGTTCTTGAAGGTGGCCGGTTTTAATAGAATTCAGAATGGAACCTGTAATTTCGGAAGCATTAACACCATTTGTTCAGCTCGTCCAACTGGGGTCAACCACAGCGCTAGACAAATTTAGCCCTCTTCGCTACCCCGGTTCCCCGTTCCCTTTCGTTACCCAGCATGCTTCTGTCTCTATTAACTCCATTGAGAGGGAGAGGAGCCACTTAAATACGCGATGAATCTAACACCAAAAATAACGATATTCTCTGAATTCTTGCAAGAACCGTTCCACATCTCTTAGAAAGTGTTCTAAAATGCATTATGACTTCCACCAATTATGATACCTCTTCAAAACGACTCCCAATGCCTCGGGGGGGGGGGAGAGAGAGAAAAAGTAAACACTTGCATCTTTCTGCATCACTTTGCCTGAAAGGCTTATAGCGAAGAGATATCTTCTCACGAGAAGGTCGCTGATCATTCTATGAATGACAGTTCATCAAGTTGCTCGCGAACACCTTATTAATATAATAGTAATGGAAAATTTGAGGAGATTTAAGCCATGCTTGAATGCGCCGATGCGCATGATTGACTCTAATGACTCTGTAAGCATCTCTCGTTTGGCGTGAAAAATGCATGGCGCGCTAACACATTTGTCTACGTAGTATGTGTCTCGTGTCCCTCCTTATGTATGAAGCGATTGTACATAGCGCCATAGTGACCAGCGTTGGTGGGGTAGTGGCCGTATTCTGAAACGTATTGCTAGTTCTGGCTAAAACCGCCTCTTCAAAAGGGGCATAACTGACAGATATCCGATACAGCAATTTGTAAAATGCGTGTAGAACCAAAATATAGGTGGTTTCAGCCTTGAAATACTATCTGACAATGAGACACATCTTGTGAGGGGGAGGGGGAATCCTCATGTGTTGTTGACTACACAAGAACATTTCATTTGAAACCCTTTTTGGACATACAAGCCTTCGGCTTCCCCAAAGCCATCATTTTCTAAAATCCATTGCCTAACAACCATTACATAACCCAATTGTGTAGCTACGGAACTATGCCTTTCTTTAATGAATTGGAGCTCAGCGAACCTGGATGCGAGACAAGAGGTCCCCCTGAGGTCGCCGCGCAAGCGAAAGCAGGTCACCGCACGCGGCGGCTATCTACCATATCCAGCTTGAAACGCATCAAGTTGCTAGGACTAAGCTGAAACAAATGCAGGAATGGGGCCTACACAGAGGGAACAGGAAAGCGTTGTATCGATCGTCTGGAGAGGGTCCTGAACTCGGCAAATTGCAGAAACACCGGCGACGTCGCGCGCGGGTGACCTAGTTTCGGCGCGGCGGTCGCGGGGACTCTTGGCCGTCTCCCAGCGGACCTAACGACTGCACGAGATTAATGATAAGAACATAAAGAAGGATCAGAGCTCTCTTGGAAGATGTCCACCTCAAAAAATCTCCCCATTGGGTAACTTCGTTACGTACGATTAGTCGATTCTTCCTATTATCACGTTTCATCACACTCGAGCTTGGTTCAATCCTCGGAATGCCTTTTGAACACTCCTCTTCCTCGCATTACAAAATCCAAAATTTCGAAAATCCTCTTATGCTTGATGTGAGCACCGAATAATTCATATGGGTGACAACGGAGCACGCTTCCGACTTTCAAAATGTTGTAAGAAGGCCAATTGAACGATTACGTCAATTGAAGGCAAAAGAGGTTCTACGAGACCGACGCGAGGAGTAGTTAAAGGAAGCGATTACGATAAGGAATTTTCGCATCGGGAGAACCTGCGCCACACGGAGCAATTACTTGGCTGCCAAGGAAGCGATGTGTGCCGGGAAAGGTGCTGTGGTTGCTGAGCAGGGCCTCCGCAGCACCCCGCCCTTAGCAGCGTTACGCCCACTGGTTCACGGTGGCTTGCGCGAGCTGTGTGGCCAGCCGCGGCGCGGTTGGGGCGTTCATGCGCTGCTGTTTGTAATCTTGAGGTATCGTAGGTGAAAAAAATTTGCCGTTTCGGTGAGTTGTAGATGGCAGCTTACTTACTTTAATCCGATCATCTTACAAAAATCGTTGGTATAAATACCTTTATTAATTTTTATTTATGGTTTTTTTTTTCATAGTAAAAACTGCAATTTTGAGGTGTGGAGCTGATCTTTCGCGGACACACCATTTTTATTGTTTGTATTTTTGCTGTTGAATCAGTTCTTTGTTGAATTTCATGCGTGTATTTGTATGTATTTTGTATTCTATCCGCAGTTCACTTTTGTCCCGAAAACCTACGTCCAGAAATGATTTCTTTTGTTAAACGAAGTTATTACGATATATATATATATATATATATATATATATATACATATATATATTTAGTATAACCCCCCTCGACGACTTTTTTGAAGGAATTTTGAAAGAATGGGGGGCGGGGTTGGGGGTTGTGTCGACTGGTCTCAGATGAGTCAAATACTATAGAAACAGTCGTGATGGCGAGGGTGGTGGTCAGGGGAGGAAGAAAGGATGGAAGGGTGGTCGTGTTGGGGGAGCCTCCTGAATGTCATGGCAGGTGGGGTCGCATCGAGACCCCCTCCTAAAGAGGGGTGGTCGCGAAATTCTGAAAAGTGCGAATGTCGCGAGTTAACCCTGGCTGTGATCAAAACGTTATGACTAACACCAGAACCAATATCATCTGCAATTTTCAGGTACAAGATGGGGCAAAATTAGTGGCGTTTAATATACTTTTTATATAATATATTTTTTTATAATGTACAGTTACTACATTTTAGTGGAATTTCAAGACTAACTCAATGAAACCAGTTCTAACCACTGTAATACTGTTGTAGAAAAGATAACTTGAAAACATATGCGGTTTTAAAAATGATCGCCTCTAGCCTTTGAATAGTTTTGTCGATCTTTGACAAACGTATGCGGCACAGGCATTTTAGATCACTTCTACAGGATTCGAAAATAGAGTTCAAAGTACTCGACAGAGCAGACTTTTCTGTCAAGGTAGCCATCACTTGAAATATATCGGTCTAATCGAAGAACAGGGAGGGCCATCCGTCGTACATAGTTAAGCAAGATTCGGAATTTGAAATTTGATGGAGGTGATTCTACTCAAAATGCGAAGTAGGGGTGGGAAGTGGACCGCCAGTGGAGAAAAAAATGAAAAAAAAATTCGTGAAATACACAGGAAATACGAGCCTTTTGCTCTACGTTGCGGAGAAGTTCAAAAGGCCGGCAGGGAGATGAGAGATAATGTGAGCGCGGAGAGCGCTAGAGAAGTACGAGTAGAGAGAGCATAGCAGATCAAGTTAGCGACGCAGACAAGATATCGAGCGGTGGGCGGAGCGTGTCGCAACAGGTGGAGCGTGTCAAAGTCCCTTAGCGTCTAGCGTCTTAATGACGCGTTTCAATGCAGGAACGTGGCGCGCCTTCTGCAGTTGCGTCCCACGCACTTCTAGCCACTATAAGGGCTTATTAACCCATTGCGGACCGCCGTTTATGTGCACCTCTGCAGGTTTTTGTAATTTTCGTTTACCAGTAACCCATAATTTATCAAAAAATTCAATCCGCCATGCAAATATAGCATATATTCTGTGTCTAAAAAGGTATACTGAAGAATTGTAATTTAGCAGAAATGCTGGATAAAACCTGAACTTTACAATCATTCCCCGCTGGTGAGTGTTACACCATATGCCAGCACGCTGTCGCACAATGGGTTAAGTGGGTCTGAGCCTCGAACTTTTCAAGCACGAATTTCCTTTAAAGGCTCATTAAGTGGGTTTGAGGGTCCTTTAAAGGCAAAGTTCGGGCTCAGACCCACTTAATGAGCCTTTACGGTGGCTAGAAGCGCTAGGCACGCAAGTGTATGGGTCGCGTCACTTCCCTACTTCGAAAACCGTTATTTAGACGCTAGGCTCTAAGAACTTTGACACGCTCCGCCCACCGCTCGATATCTTGACTGCGTCGGAATGTTGATCTGCTATGCTCTCTCTACTTAGACTTCTCTAGCGCTCTCCGCGCTCACATTATCTCTCATCTCCCTGCCGGCCTTTTGAACTTCTCCGCACCGTAGAGGAAATGGCTCGTATTTCCTAAGCATTTCACGATTTCTTTTTCTCTTTTCTGCACTGGCGGTCCACTACCTACCCCTACTTTCACATTTAAGTGGAATTAACTCATAATTCAATCCTGAATCTTGCCTTTAAAGGAGGTCAGGATAGGCCCGGAGCACAGCTCCTGAACCACTGTGGTCAGTGTTTCGGAGCAAAGCCTCCGCTGGAATAACCCTTAAACGCGCACACATGGTTTCAAACAAATATCAAGAATTAAGGTTGTTCGAAAAATAGAGAAACCGTCGAGATTGTACTCGCATAATGTGGAGTTTGGTGGTTGCGCATGATAGAGCGGCGGCCCCAACAACTTTATAATCAGTGATTTTTAGGTAGCAGAATCAATGTCAAGCAACTAATCTTCAAAGGTTGAAACAGCAGCCTGTAGAGTAAGAATTTTAAAATTCCAGAATGTATGGGTGCGCCAGTAATTTTACCCCAGCCTGTTCTTTGTTGAGCCTAGGCGCGCATTCCTAAATGAAACGTCAGTCACATTGTTCATCAATCAAATAAAAAAAGGATAAAAGCATTTGCCGTTAATCAATCCCCTTTTTGGGATGCGCCACGTATTCTACTTCCATTTGTACATTCGTAGTGGCGTTTGAATGCGATGTGGCCTATACAAATGACTTGCGGGGGCCAGCCGATGTACAAGTCAGTGGTTTGGCACTGTTGCACTATTACAAACCCAAGAAGGGGTGAGATGGGTCAAAAAATAATTTTCGCTGAAACTTCGGCCATGGGGGTTATCGAGGGATCCTGATCACGAATATGATAATCATTTAATTTGGCGCCATTTGGCGCCAGGTGGCGCCACGACTGATTCCCACTAAATTCGCTGTAAACTTCTGTATAGGGGTTATTTGGGGTCCTGATTACGAATATGACATTCGTTTTTGTTGTTAGCGCTATTCGGCGCCTATTTCCTGCTCGTCTGCGCCCTCGCACTAATTAGATCGCAATCAGGACTAAGCCTTTGAATAGTGGAGGGCTCCAAAGTGAGTAGGGCACTCCCCTGTGGTCTAACACACTCCAACTTTTGCCACACGGTGCGTGGTTCACCCACTCCGGAGTTTCACTCCCCTCCCCTAAGCTTTAGTTTAGGCACCGTAGGTGGGAAAGCCTAGAAAATCAGAAAATATGCGTTAAACAACACGAATGTTAAAAACGAATGTCATATTCGTAATCAGGGCCTCAAATAACCCCCATACGGAAGTTTACAGCGAATTTGGTGAATAATCAGTTGGTGGCGCTGGCGCCAAATGGCGCCAATTTGGCGCCAGCGCCAAAAATGGATGTCATATTCGTGATCAGGACCCTCGATAACCCCCATAGGAGAAGTTTCAGCGAAAATTATTTTTTGACCCATCTCCGCCCCCACTGGGGTTGTAATAGTGCCCATTGTTTTTATCCTCCCAGACAAGTCTGGTACCAATTAACCGACCCCGGAGGGATGGAAGGCTTGGTTGGCCCGGGCGACTCACGACCCAGGATTTGATCCCCGGACCGCTCGCGTGGTAAGCGTGCCACTTGCCACTACACCACTTCCGCCCCATCAATCAGACACAGAAGGTAAACTATTGTCCAACGTCTATTGGCCATCGGATGTAAACAACTTAATTCGGTGAAACTCCAGTTTGGGGGGGCCACTCCATTGCTATCTTATCCGTAGTACTAGAGAGCAGTTCTTTGGGCTATCGAACACTACGGATAAGATAATAAGTGAACGACTCATTTCGAGCGTACTTTTGATAAGGACCGGTGGATGTCCTACATTCCACACTACCTGCCCACATCCCATCCACTTTTCTGCACAGGTGATCCACCCTGGAGCTCCTGCACCCTTAGCCCTTTGCGGAGGTGTCCTTTCTCCTGGTCCAGGACCGTTCCCTTGGTCATGGCAGGCGGAAATGTGAAACATCTCAGGGTTTCTTCCACATTACACCTTATTTATCAGAAGTATACTTTGAATGAGTCGATTACGTGTCATGAGCGCTCTCATCCATCTTAAAGGCAAAGCTCGGGCTCAGACCCAATTAAGAAGCCCTTACCATGGCTAGAAGTGCTGGGTACGCAAGTGCAAAGGTAGCGCCACCTTTCTACATCGAAACGCGTCACTAGGACCCTAGGCGCCATGGACTTCTAACAGACTCCACCAAACTTAACATGGTCCGCCCACCGTTCGATATCTTGTCTGCGTCGCTGCGTTGATCTGCTATGCTCTCTCTTCTCGGACTTCTCTACCGCTCTCCGCGCTCACATTATCTCTCATCTCCCTGCCTGCCTTTTGAACTTCTCCACAGCGTAGAGCAAAAGGCTCGTATTTCCTGTATTTCACGATTTTCTTTCCTTTTTCTCCACTGGCGGTCCACCTCCCATCCCTACTTTCACATTTGAGTGGAATTACCCATCAATTTAATCCTGATTCTTGCCTTTAAGTATTGGAGAAACAATGTAGTGCCCCTCCTCCAGAACTGTATTTTCACCCTCATTTTAAAGGAGCATTTCGGCTTTCAATCACTAGCGCGACATCCTATTGTATACAAACGAAACACTGGGTGCGACAGCTGGAACCCGGTGAAGCGAAGGCAGTACAGTTCTGAGACGAAGTTTGGAAAATTTTGAGATAGAGACACGGAAACGCTGGCAAAAGGCAGGGATCAAATGACCTTTTCTTCGGTAAATGTTGGAAAAGGCTTGCCAGAGCGTTTATAACCAAGACTAACAAAACGAAGATGGACGTTCGGTATCCGAGGCCGAAGAGCTAATACGCAAGGAAAATCTTAAATTGAATCCACTGTTATATATGCTAGAGGAAGCATCGCAGAGTCTTTGAAGAGCGGCTATGGTGCATTTCTAAGGAAGCCAGATAAATCAGAGGAGCTGGGAAAAAAGTTCGACAGGTTTCTGAACGTGACTTCCCGCGAAGAAAGCCTTAAATGAAGGCGGCCGCTGGTCTCATCGCACTTTGAAGAGAGGATGCCATTTGTCGGGAAATGGGGATGATGAAAACTGGAAAGGGGGTTGGTGCAATGAGGTACCAATGGACGCATGGAAGGCTCTCGAAAAGTGTACAAGGCCCTCGTACATGCTGAAAAACATCACTGGAAGAACATCGAACGAAAAGAGCTCTGCCGCAAACTGCTCAGGAACAAGCGGACCAACCCACTTCCATTTTCCTCTTTATGAAGATTTCCAGTAGCCATCAATCTTCCTGAGGCCACGGTGACAGTCGGGTACACAGCCTTCGTTTGAATTGCACTTAAACCGTTTAAAAAATGATGCACCCGAATATCGAAAAGGCAACGTAAGCGCGCCATAAAAACCTAATAGAAACGATGAAATGACGGATGTGGCTAATCCACCCTAGCATGGGCCAACATGCATACCATAGAATTTGCATGAAATAAAAATTCAAATTATTATTATTAAGTTATTAAAAGTCTGGGTATATTATGTTCCAGAAGCATAACCAACTTTTACGCTATCCCAAAGGACGAAAGAGAAAAAGTAGATCTCATGTTGTTAAGGACGTCATCGTTGAGTCTGGCGGCTTTCTTCTTTGCAGTGAACAGGAAGGAATACCGTGGGTGGGCCTTAATCACGGCAAGTATACTCCAAGTATCCACACCACCACCTGATGAGAGATGATTGCGGGTCCTACTCAGGCTCGTGCAGTCACAAGTAGAATGTTATTTGAGATTGTACAATTGCCTGCCTACAATTCCTTAGGCCGATGTCAGACTTTGCGAATCGCGCGATTCGCTAGCGTCTGCGGTCGCGTCGCGGCCAGTGAACTCAATTGGCTGGTACCGCAACGCGAATAGCGCGATTCGCAAAGTCTGACGTCGGCCCGCAAGGTCTTTCAGGGCAAGGTGCGCTTTTTCAAACGGTTTTGTGCATATTGTAGGGACGCATGTAGGGAACGCAAAACCATGTTTCATTTTCGCTGAACGGTTTTAGCAGTACCAAAAAAAATAATACTGTTAATGGTTCGATCCCCGTGGCGACTAAATTTTGCATTTGGGTTGGCGCCTACGGTTTGGTGCCAAATCGCGCTAAATATCAAAATCAGATGTCAATTCATCGTCAGGACCATTTTGAAGCCAACAAGTGGCCGCCAACCTTGATTGCAAAATTTAGTCGCCGCGGGGATTGAACCATCAAGAGTATTATTCACCACTTTTTTGGTACTACTAAAACCGTTCAGCGAAAACGAAACATGGTTTTGTGGTCCATACATGCGTCCCTACAACATGTACTAAACCGTTTCCAAAAAGCGCACCTTGCCCTGAAAGACCTCCCTTGTTAGGGTATCGCAATGGGGCAGTAAAAAGCATGGTCACAAACTACGGTAAAAAGAGCGTACCACGTACAATTTTAACATTAAACCGATAGGTTTTTGAATGTAGCTTCTACCTGCTTGATCCTGTTAACTCCATGTTCATTCTTGCTCTTCAAAGTGAAACGAAAGTAGCGTTTAACGAAGATGTTGCCTCAATTCTCTATTGCTGATCTTCTTCACTGATGGAAAGTTCACAGTTGGGTTAGTCGTGAAACAGTTGAATGTCAAAGAGCGCACTTCTAGCCAAAATTCAGTATATCAAACAGCATCAAATACGGATTCAGTAAAGGTACCGACGATAACACCTAAAATCAGGCCATTTTGACCACCATTCCAGAAGGCATAAGGTGGAAAATCAGAATTTTCTCAATAGTCTTTTAAACTCAAATGATCCCTTGAGCTTAGGAAAGCTTCAAGAAAAAATCTCAACAACATTCCTGTAGGACTCTGCACACGACAAAGTTTGCGCAACTTTATGCCGCCTGAGCTTCCTATAGATCATTTCGTTGGAAGAATGGCCACCTGAAATTTCATATATTCTAGATTATAGATTACACTGTATGGTGTCGGTGAAGACGTGCACTTGCTCTGCCATCGTGGAAGTCCATGGATTCAAGAACCCACTTCAATATAGTTTGGACGCGCTTAAGTTCTAAATGTGTAATAAATGTAATAAAATAATGTAATAAATGCACTTAAGTTCGTTTATCAACGCTCTTCGGAAGACATCGCTCCTTTTTGAAGCGGACTTCAGTAGCAACTTGAAATATGTAGTGACATGGGTTTTTTTGGACATGATCTTTTTCATTTATTACTCTTCAATGAACATATTTTCGCTTTCTAATGATCTTGTTTCAGTTGCACGGGTTTTGATCTCTTCATCTTGTTACCGCAATTCCACCCTGTAAATAGCATTTTGGGCGAAGTTCGAGGTAGGCGTACTGTAACTCAGAACTGTTCCACATGAAGCATTTTATGGGCTATTGAAACATGTAGAGACTATGCATCTGTAGGCTCTACATGTTTCCATAGCCTGTGAAATGTTCACAGGAGGTGGTGCTCTAAATGGGTGTAGAAAATAAATGAAAATAAAGAGAAATTATGCTAGAGATCGAATTGGGACTAAATATAAGTAGTAGAATAATA